>JACXGM010011678.1:0-24769 GCA_016801145.1 Umbra pygmaea | reverse complement strand
CCATTAGCCCAGATTCTTCATGTAAAGCCATAGAGTTGGATAGAGAACGGGTGAACCATGAGCCCAGATTCTTCAGGTAAAGCCATAGAGTTGGATAGAGAACGGGTGATCCATTAGCCCAGATTCATCAGGTAAAGCCATAGAGTTGGATAGAGAACGGGTGAACCATCAGTCCAGATTGTTCAGGTAAAGCCATAGAGTTGGATAGAGAATGGCTCGAACCATCAGTCCAGATTCTTCAGGTAAAGCCTTAGTTGAATAGAGAATGACCTAAGGCATCAACACAGATTCTGCAGTTAAAGCCAACTGCAAGGTCACTGCACACATCATTTAGCACTAGTCAGTTGTTAAAACAATAGCGCAAAACATGTTTTTTAGAGTTGAATACTTTTTCCATATTGTAGAATGTAGAAGATTGTAGAATAATTTTAATTGTAGAACAATATTGTACAATAATTTTTCACTTCAGGTTGTGAATATGTTTCCCTGTTGTCCCCAGGAAATCAAAGGACGACACATGGGTCAGCAACCATACATACTGGGACCTGAGGAGGAATCCAGGCTTCGCCCACTTGAACTGCCCTTTGTTGTGGTGACCTTCATGGAAACATATTGTGACTTCAGTGGCTCTCACTCACATCTGGCTTGTGTTAATTCAAGACACAATGGGGAAAAAAATACCAAAACAGGGAGGAGCTACAAATTCCCTTCTAGTGTACCACAGTGTGCTAATAAATGTGACAATGTTGAACTTCCTAAATATTCTGTGACCCAGGCTGGCTCTGGGTATTGGAGGCTGGCTGCTCTGTGTTTTGTCACTGGATGCTATAGGACCAAGTGGTGGGCTGAACTGTGAGGATAGTATACAAGTGTGCCATTGAGGACTCATTTTCAATCTTGAATTCTGACCATCTACCATCCAATATTCCCCTACGCTTGATGCTGCTTTATCATTGATTGTGTTTTTTTTCCATATTTCTTTTAAAAATTTGTCCAGTGTATTGCCTTAAAAGACAAATTTATTCAATTATTGTACTGTAGCATATTTATGCAAGCATACACTTTAAACAGAGACAATTATGCAAAACGGCATCTTGTATTTTCACCTGTAGTGTTTAAATGTGCAAGACAAGAGAACAGAAATGATGCTGTACTTAAACAAGGTCCTAAGGAAGTACAGACTACCCTTCTAAAAAAGGCTGTAAAATAATGTAGGTTTCCATCTAATATTGCTGCTCCATACCAGCTTATCTACATAGTCTATATTAGCACCACTGTTTCCTGTACAATGTAATCTTAAGAGAGATCATGATTTTTTTACTTTTTATTAAGACCTTTATCAATTTTTTTGAGAGCCACAGGAATGTGTGGATACCATAAAACTGATATCCGCGAGTTCATATTCTATCCACAGGTTCATCTCAGTCTATGGAAGATAACTTGCCCAAATCCCAAATTATACCTTTAACAACTGTAGTTTTCTACCTCAGAGTAAAGATTCCATGGTACTTGTAAGACCATTGAGTTTGTCAGACACTCTATTTACTCTGGACCTAATGTAATGCCTTAATGGTGGAAATACTTAGCATTTTACTATAATTTCATTTTAAAAACCAACTGATATTTTCATCACAGTGCATGTGTGTTTTTGTGTGAAGGAATTTAAAAAAGTATGATGTATTAATTAAAACCTTAATGTAATTTGCATTTAATCATCTCATGTCCAGTGTATAAGAATGTATATAAGAACCGTTACTCACTGAGAAGTGGAAGATGCAACATTTGGATAACAAAGCCTATTGTAACGTGGGTTTATTGGGTGGAGGCAGGGAGCATGTATGTATATCCATAGGAGGGTTTTTATGGACTTAAGAAATAAAAGGTGTGCAGGAAAGCGCTACTGTAGCTTAGTCAAATATATATATATATATATATGAACCCATTAGATAATGCTTACTATGGAAAACTTTACACAATAATACATATTCAGAGTATACTTTAATATAACAAGCGGGGATTGCACAGTACAAGCAATAACCGACAATAGACCAAACAAGCTCAGGAACTAAATACATGTAGTAATTACTTAATGCATGTCTGATGTGTGAAGTTGAATGACAAACAATGACATCTATTGGTGGATGCAGTTGATAAAATAACAGTCCAGTAACAATAAAAACATGTATATGGAGTCAGAGGCACCGGTGGTCAGGGAAGCCATCCGACTGAAAAAGGAGTCTTTCCGGGATATGTTATCCCGGAGGACTCCAGAGGCAGTTGCAGGGTACCGAAGGGCCCGAAGGGCTGCAGCCTCTGCCGTGAAAGAGGCAAAGCAGCGGGTGTGGGAAAAGTTTGGAGAAGACATGGAGAAGGACTTTCGGTCGGCACCAAAGTGCTTCTGGAAAACCTTCCTCCACCTCAGAAGGGGGAAGCGTGGAACCATCCAAGCTGTATACAGTAAGGGTGGGACTTTGTTTACCTAAACTGAGGAGGTAATAGGGCAGTGGAAGAAGCACTTTGAGGAACTCCTGAATCCTACTTCTATGCCCTCTATATTAGAGGCAGAGCTAGAGGATGATGGGGGATTGTCGTCAATTTCCCTGGTGGAAGTCACTGAGGTAGTCAAATAACTCCACAGTGGCAAAGCCCCAGGGATTGATGAGATCCGTCCAGAAATGCTGAAAGCTCTGGGTGTGGAGGGGCTGTCTTGGCTGACACGCCTCTTCAACATTGCATGGAAGTCTGGAACAGTGCCAAAGGAGTGGCAGACTGAAGTGGTGGTTCCCCTGTACAAAAAGGGGGACCAGAGGGTGTCTGCCAATTACAGGGGTATCACACTTCTCAGCCTCCCTGGTAAAGTCTACTCTAAGGTGCTGGAAAGGAGGGTTCGGCCGATAGTCGAACCTCAGGTTGAAGAGGAACAATGTGGATTCTGTCCTGGTCGTGGAACAACGGATCAGATCTTTACTCTCGCAAGGATCCTGGAGGGGGCCTGGGAGTATGCCCATCCTGTCTACATGTGTTTTGTGGATTTGGAGAAGGTGTATGACCGGGTGCCCCAGGAGATACTGTGGGAGGTGCTGTGGGAGTATGGGGTGAGGGGGTCCCTTCTTAGGGCCATCCAATCTCTGTATGACCAAAGCGAGAGCTGTGTCTGGGTTCTCGGGGAAGACCCAGGTCTAGGTGGCGGGATTATATCTCCAACCTGGCCTGGGAACGCCTCGGGATTCCCCAGTCGGAGCTGGTTAATGTGGCTCGGGAAAAGGACGTTTGGGGTCCCCTGCTGGAGCTGCTGCCCCCGCGACCCGATCCCGGATAAGCGGACGAAGATGGATGGATGGAGTCGGAAGGGGCTTGAGCAACTGTCTCAGGCTTTGCCATGGGGGTAGACTGTGACAACAAAGTCCCAAGTGGCATCCTGTTCCCTATATAGCCTTTCTTTTACTTGTGCCAGGGACCAGCAAATTATCTGCTTCTCCTGTGTACCATTTGCGTTAAAACATTACTACCCTGGCAAAATTGTGAATAGTTTTAACAAAAACAAGTTTCATGTTTAAGTTTATTGTCACATGCACAAGAGACACAGATGTCATTGCATGTACTGTGACAATCTTTTGCCACCACTCCAGCAATATAATAAAATTAAAACAATTCAAGAATATTAGGCTAATAGAAAACAATAAAGCTATATAAAGTATACACAGGTATACATGTAAACAGTACTCACAGTATGCTATTGTGTGATGATCAAGTTGCAGTAAAGTTATCTGTAGTGGTTATACGGTATATACAGTTGTGCTCATAAGTTTGCATACCCTGGCAGAAATTGTGAAATTTCGTCATTGCTTTCGACAATATGACTGTTTAAGGATAGTAATCATATGAAGCCATTAATTATCACATAGTTGTTTGGCTCCTTTGTAAACCATACTGATAACAGAAATCACCCAAATGGCCCTGATTGAAGGTTTACATACCCTTGCATGTTTGGCAGACACACAAAGTGACACACACAGGTTAAAATTACAGTTAAAGGTTAATTTTCCACACCTGTAACATTTTAAATTGCAATTAGTGTCTGTGTAGAAATAGTCAATGATTTTTTTAGGTCTCACATGGATGCACTGAGCAGGCTGGATACTGAGCCATGGGGAGCAGAAAAGAACTGTCTAAAGACCTGCATAATAAGGTACAGCATAAAGTTGGAAAAGGATATAAAAAGATATCCAAAGCCTTGCAAATGCCAGTTCGTACTGTTCAATCATTTATTAAGAAGTGGACGATTTGGGGATCTCTTGACACCAAGCCAAGGTCAGGTAGACCAAAAAAGATGTCAGTCAAAACTGCCAGAAGAATTGTTTGGGATACAAAGAAAAACCCTCAGGTAACCTTGGGAGACATACTGGCTACTGGAAAAAAATGGTGTGGTTGTTTCAAGGAGAACAATATGATGATACTTGAACAAAAATGAACTGCATGGTTGTGTTGCCATAAAAAAGCCCTGTTACAATATGCCAGACAACACCTTGACACGCCTCACAGCTTCTGGCACACTGTATTTGGCGTGACGAGACCAAACTAGAGCTTTACGGTAATAACCATAACCATTATTTTAGGGAAAGTGTAGTGAATAAAAGACCAGTGGATCACAGTCATAAACGTCTTATTTTAGGGAAAGTGTAGTGAATAAGAGACCAGTGGATCACAGTCATAAATGTCTTCAAACACATGGCTCACAGAAGGTTGCTGTTGTAATTAGGTTGAAATAAGCCCTGAAACCATGTATCTACATTGTCTATATTATTATTATGGTTGTTATTAATAGTGAGTAAATGTAAAGCTTTTGAGACTATTATTTTGTGTTATTGAATTTGTCGTGAAGATGTGACAATATCTTCCTTTTATGAAGGCTTACTAAATAATCTTTCTATATATATATATATATATATATATATATATATATATATATATATATATATATATACATAAGAAAGGAGGTGAATGCCTTTTTTCAGTTTCAACACTTGCCCCTGAAAAGGTCTGTGCACGGCTCTGAGTACACAGTTCAGTACCTCTATTTTGAGCTTTTTTACCACTTCCTATCATCTGTGTCCCTGGCTAACCATGGTCTTGCATTACCTGCTGAATAGCTAACAGTTACCTCAGCCCCAAATAGCACCAGCCAGGTACAGAGTGGATCGTGGCTCGCAAGGAAGAGAGAGAGAGTTGATTTCTGATTTCGGTTTGCCGATTAGCCTTCAGTTAACACATTGCCCATCTGTATGTCTCCCATTAGAGTCCGGTACTGTAGAGTGCGCAACGTGCGAGAAAGGGAGAGAGAAGGCGTTTGATATACTTGATCCGGGGCGCCAGAATCAATCCACACGGGCATAGAGTTTTTCTTTTTTGGCTGCGCGCAAATTTGCGCACCTGATTCTGTGGCGCGTTTGGAGACCGCCTTGTCCGCCTGTGTCAGGACCCGGCCTGCTGGGGTCGCTGCTGGTGTGGTATGAGTTGAGCACAGTATTTTTCTGGAGAATCCGTCAATTCCATTGGGTTTCAATTTATAATAAGAATCGACATGCCACAGCTTGGCCCCTTGGTAAAGTATAGGCACGTCTTATAAGTGATCTGCCCCCTCGGATTGCTGTGCGGATTGGATCGATTTTAGAGAGAATTAGTCGTAGGTCTTTCCGTACAAACATCACCTAACGCGTGCTGTATCTACATCCACCCATCCATGCAAAGCACCATAGCCCTGTAGCTCGCCTCAAAAGAAATGTAGCTACAGTTTCTGACAAATTATCAAAATTATTACGCCTAAAAAGACATTTCAGTTGTAGAAATCAATTCAGAGTTGCACGCCCAAAACCTGAAGAATGTGCATTTCAAGCCCAGAATAAATTAGAATTAATTCGGATAGATCCATTAAGACATGATAGCTTGAACACAGAAATAAATGACACATTAAAAAGGGAAAATGTAATTAAAAAAATATATATACATGAGGGAAACATTAGAAGGAACAGATAAAAACAATATAGTAGGTCAGCTACATCTTTCTCAATACTAACATTTGTATGTACAACAAAAAACGGAAATAGAATGAGCCAAGTGACAAGTGAGAACCATGTGGCATGCATCATTTTGTTATTGCAAATAGAGATAACGGAAGAGGCAATTCCGTGTATCTCTGTAGCGTGCGGTACCTTATTACATAATTTAGCAGACCCTTCCTACTAACTTACGTGTTGGGTGGTTTATTTCAAACATATCATTTTTAAGAACATATCTACAACCCGTTGGAGCCTCAAGGACCCGAAATATATAGAAGTGGTGAGAACTTGTCTTTTAATCTTTGGAAGCTTTTATCAAATAATATAAATAAACAACATTACTTAGAAGATCTTGAACACAGCATTTCCAGTTTTATCAAATAATATAAATAAACAACATTACTTAGATATCTTGAACACAACATTTCTTGTCGCGCTTCTTGCTTGTCAAAACCATCGAATATCTATTCCACACCAACTATTATGGGTATATTTTGAATGTATATTTCAAATATTTTCCTACGATTAGTGAGTTTCTTGACAGCGTTTTTGCATGAAATATATTTAGTATACTCAGCGGATGTATTGATTTCTTACGGTTTTATTTTTATATATATAAATTAACCTAAACATTTTTCATCTAAATAATAAAAGTTGCAATCATTTCTGGTATTCAACGCGCTTAACATTCTAATGATATACAGTAATTTACATTGGACATTATAAAGTTAAAATATTAGGCGTGACCGGGGGCAATTGTACCAATTTTTACATTGTCCTTCACAACTCACAGACTACCTATTTTAAATACAGTTATCTTTTGATATGAAAAACTCTATCTTATTTCAGATTAGAGGAATTGAGTGTGTTACAATTGCCCCCCTTATAATTGCCCCTGGTCTCCCCTACTTCTGAGGGTAGAAAGTCAAGGTATTTCATTGTTCAAGTGGACAATATTACTGTATGGTGGGGAGATGACAACAGTTTTATGCAGTTCTACTTTTGTATACATCAACTTGTCCTAAACACACATAGCCAATTCATTACCACACCATTCTAAGTTATCCTCAATTTGTAGTGTATGATAAACCTTGCACTTTTTGAAATCTTAACGGGCCAGCAACCATGTTAAAACAAAATGCTACTGTAATTCACATATTTGGGTATCCCTGGAAAATAGGATGTTACAATGAATCTATCTTTCACATAGTGTTTCACATGGCAGATATTTTAGTGAAACATGACAACCTTATGCAAATGTTTGTACAGGATCTTATCACTAATAGCACTTTGTAGCACCTCCTCTGGCAGACAACTGCTTCCAAAGGTTTTCTGTAGCAAGGTGAGTCTTTCTCTTCTTGCCTTTGGAAATCTTTGCCACTCTTATCCACTTCCTATAACCAGTTTAATACTCCATACATCCTGTTCATTTCATTGGCTAGTTCACTTCAGGGGCAGGTCTTTTACCCACTTTTCCACCAATCCTATTATCTCTGATGACAAGTTTCTGAGTATTTCAGAAAGTTCTGATCTACTGATGATGGTTGGTCCTTTAACTGAGGATCCATTACAGATGCAGCAATGAGGCAGTGATAGCTGAGATCCTGGCTGAAGATAGCAGAGGTGTATTTTGAGGGCATGTTAGTTAGGATGATATCCATTTTTATGGATTTAAGGTTTTGCCTGGTAGGGTTATTGATAATTTGGACGAGTTTGAGGTCAGCAAACATAGATTGTAATTTGGCTGGGGTGTTAAGCATATCCCAGTTTAAGTCGACTAACAGTAAGTACTCAGACGCTAGATGGGGCAATCAATTCTCTAGGGAACAACTGTGTGCTGATAGGCAGCAACAGGTGAGAGACTTATTTCTGGAGAAATTGATTTTTAAATGTAGAAGTTTAAACTGTTTGGGTACAGACCTGGAAAGGACGACAGCTCTATAGGCTATCCTTGAGGTAGATGGCTACTTCTCCCCTTTTAAAAGTTTTATCTTAATGGAAAATGAAGATTCACATATGGCTAGAATATCACGGTTGGCAGAATTTTTGAGAGCATTGAAAAAAATCGATTTTAGGAAGTATGGTTCTGTTAACATGCATAAAATCAAGACACGGGGGTAGCCTTCATTCATATTAAAAAAACGTTCAGTTTATATCAATACAAATTATGTACCTAGTCTTTTTTTTTCTTTTTTCGAATGTGCCTTATTTGCTGAAAGGTTAAGTACTACCTGGCCTTCACAATGTGCAGTGGGGAAAATATCTCTAGCAAGCCACCAGTGATGCACGTTATGTCACAGGTGGCTTTTGAATGCTGTTAGTGGGCATCTGAGGGTGGTGGACAGGCCTTCAGAGAGGTAAATCCTGCCTTAAGCAACTGGTCAATGGCTATTAGCATTCATCTGAGTGGAGGTTAGCCATCTGAAATGCTGTTAAACCTCTCAGGCAGCACGGTATAATCCACTCATAAGAAAATGTCATTTAGATGTATTTATATTTTGGCTTTGAATTCCAGCATTTGGAACTAAAATAATGCAATAATATGAAGTTAAGGTCTGTCAATTTAAATGTAAGGGCTTTTTCATTTCATAACAGAATAACAATTGGCTTCTCAGCTGTTCCTTATTAGGCATGTGTTTTTATCACATGCACATAAGAACCGTCAACATCTTACCTTGATTCTAGGCTTTGTATTTGCACTTTTCTTCTGGGGGTACAAGTACAAAATGTGCATTTGATATGGTGGACAATACCCTAGCTCACATTCTGCGCTATATCCCTATAGTCAATTTATCATTTCACACTTAATCATTTTGTTCTCAAATGATCTGGGACTTAAACTGGACACAAATCATTTGAAACTATTTAATACAGTCGTGCTCAAAAGTTTGCATACCCCCGGAGAATTAGTAATACATGTACCACTTTTAGAGGAAACATCAGGCAAAACAATGTTTTTCTATTTCGCACGGGGTCATATTCTACTGTAGGTCATAACAGAATGGCACAATCGTAATAGAAAACTTGGCAACAGAGAAAATAATGAAATGACCCCTGTTCAAAAGTCTGCATACCCTCAGACCTCAATACAATGTGATGCCCCCTTTAGCATTAATGACAGCTTGCAGTTTTTTGGGATAGTTGTATATGAGGCCCCAAATTCCTAGCAGGTGGTATAGCTGTCTATTCGTCTTGGCAAAATGCCTCCAGGTCATGCAAAGTCTGGTCGTTTTGCATTAACTGCACGTTTGAGATCTCCCCAGAGTGGTTTGATGATATTAAGGTCAGGAGGCTGTCAGGCAGAAGCGTCATGCACCTATTTTTTTTATGGGGGCACAGTGTGCACAACACACGGAAACAGGTGCCCACAAATACTGATATTAAAAGGAAAATCCACTTGGCTAAAAAATCTGAGGGGGCACGTGCAATGGGCATGACGCCTCTGCTGTCAAGAGACCATAAAGCTGTATTTTGGGCTTGTCACTCTAAATTACAATGTGCCAGAAGCTGTAAGGCATGTCAAGGTGTTTTTCGGGCATATTGTAACCAGGGTTTTTTGTGGCAGTGGCGCAGTAAAGGCCTCTTTCTGGCAACTCGACCATGCAGCTCATTTTTGTTCAAGTTTCGTCGTATTGTGCTCCTTGAAACAACCACACCATCTTTTTCCAGAGCCGCCTGTATGTCTCCTAAGGTTACCTGTGGGTTTTTCTTCGTATACCAGACAATTCTTCTGGCAGTTTTGGCTGACATCTTTCTTGGTCTACTTGACCTTGACTTGGTATCAAGAGATCCCAGAATCCACGTCTTAATAAGTGACTGAACAGTACTGACTGGCATTTTTAAGGGTTAATACGCAGGTCTTTTGACAGTTCTTTTCTGCTCCCCATAGCTCAGTATCTAGCCTGCTCAGTGCATCCACATGAGAGCTAACAAACTCATTTACTTATTATACCCAGAAACTAATTGCAATTTAAAATGCCACAGGTGTGGGAAATAAAACTTTAATTGCCATTATTACCTCTGTGTCACCTTGTGTATCTGTAACAAGGCCAAACATTCAAGGGTATGTAAACTTTTGATCAGGGTCATTGGGGTGATTTCTGTTATCAGTATGGTTCACAAAGGTGCCAAACAAATGTGTGATAATTAATGGCTTCATATGATCACTATCCTTACACCTAAAATTCTTTGCCTGAACAGTCATATTGTCAAAATCAATACAGAAAGATCCAATAATACATATAAACGTAGTTTCTGATTGAAACCACGTGCAGTGCACCAAACTTGCACAATACAGATTAAAGAAAAGCCCTCCACATTTTTGTTTTATTTGAAGATAATCATTAGAAAAAAAAGAAACATTGACCCTTCAGTGATCAGATCACCGGCAATAACAAAATATACGTTTATGTAACCTCTAAAAAATTAAATAAACAACATGAAAATGATCTATAAACAAAAATGTATTTTCACGTTGTGAAACTGGACAAATGTATTTTGTTTGTTTTGATGTCTTTTGTGTTTATGTCTTTACCCTCTCATGTAGCCCTAAACAGAACCCGAGCCGACTCACAGATGATTGTCACAGCTATAAAATCCATGCTGAGAGATATCGACAAGGACGGATCCTTGATACCTGTGTCCAGTCTGAATGACAACTCAGACAAACTGAATCTCCTTTCACTTGTTGTCAAGACCAAGCCCAGATTGGGGTGTTTCTGGATGAAACCTAAATACAAATCCAAAGGCTTTACCCTTATTGATGTGCTGAAACCAGGAGACCCTAAAGCTTTAAGCCCAAGTAAGCACCAGAGCAGCCTTCCATAAACGTTTATATTCTCTTTGTTCAAGTTTTGCTCTTTTGACGTCAGAATGTTTGGTATTAGCTATCTGTATGAATACATTTTCAAATGATAATTTTGGGGGTGTTCTAAATTGATGCCTCACTCCACAACTGCGTCATGGTGCAAGGGGCAGCACAAATTGGTAAAAAGATGCCCGGGTCAATGTTTGAGTAGTCAGATCCAATTTAGCTTGACACATTCCAAATTGTGTCAATTAATCTTTGTATAGATGGTGAATGTGTTGTAATCTCGCACATGGAAAGTGTTGCCAACATGGCAAGGAGAATTATACATGACAAACTGGGAGGGGAATGTAACAACAATGACAATTAAATTGTTGTACAGATGTGTCTCAGGGATACAGTATGCATTTTGTTACAGCATAGAGCAGGGGTGTCCAAACCCTTCCATGGAGGGCCTAGTGTATGCAGGTTTTCGCTTTTACCTTGTACAAGCCTGATGGAGTAGCTCACTAATTGGTTAGTATCTCCCCTTACCGTCTAGGTCTAGGTCTAGGTCCTAATTTTGCTCTAATTGAAGGGAAAGACCAAAAACCAGCATGCACTAGGCCCTCAATGGTAGGGTTTGAGGACCACTGCACTAGGCCCTCCATGGTAGGGTTTTAGGACCACTGCACTAGGCCCTCCATGGTAGGGTTTGAGGACCACTGGCATAGAGGAATCCGTAATAATGAATACATTACCCTCAGGTTTCAAGAAGACTGACCTTGTGGATCACAGTGGGACATTTGGTGACAAGAAAGAATTGAATGCACACGGTAAAGTGGAGGGATTGTTTGCAGATTTTAAACTTAACATGGGGCTGAACATCTCCTGCGATTTCGAGGTTTCCTTTGGCAAACTGACGAAAGAGGAAGTGGAGGTGAAAACCTTATTGAACCATTCAAAAGACAGGTCAGTTATTCCATACTACAGTACGCATGTGAAATACAATCACAAAGTTCACCTGATAAAACAAGTCAACATTTCCCCTAAAGACCAATAAATACATCTAAATCTAGCTGCAGTGACATACATTTAATGAACTGGTTCTGTAGACTATTAGTTATTAAAAGGACAGCTTTTCTTTATTGTTTCTGTTTGAAGTGCTTCAGGGAGTCAAAGAAATGGAGGTGCTGCTTGTTTTTAGACGTATGCAGCATTCACACTTTGACTCCTTGGAGAGGTTTGGTTATTTAGATGTTACAGCTTGACAATTTGGTTTTGGAGAAACTCTCCATTCAGATGTTGACATATCTGCCACTTCTCTCTGCCCAAGATATTACAGGCATTTTCTCTCATATACTCTTATCTTTGGTGGGCTCATGTTGTCACAGGGGTGTGGCCTGGATACTTGGCAACAGGGAGGCAGTTTTAGGTGATGGGCCTAGTCTCTGCATTGTGTTGTGTCTGATAAGGCCAATTCACCCTCTTTTGACTGCACAAACATCAAGATTATCGGCCGATTTTTCCCATTAAGTTATTATAGTCAGCATAGCCAACACATTTTTTGATTGTTGAATTGCAGTGAGTTTTGAGAATGGCATTTTAGAAAAATAATTATAAGAACACATTTCATGCTCAAATCCTCACATTAAACACCTGCAAACAGTTACTAAAGATAAAATTTAGGGCTCAGCCATTTGAAATCAATTTTTGTTGTTAGATGTGATCAAACACTACTTTTACAGTAGTCAGTGTAAATGAGTACACCCCGTTTGAAAATTAAGACTTGTATCGAAATTTGACAAAACAAATTCTTCTGTGTTCTTTGAAACATTTGCTTTTATAAGGAACATGAACGGTTGGTCACAACATCATTGGGATAAAGAAAATAGACATTCTTGGAGAATGAGCTCATTCAGAGCCTGAATGTTGGATGGACTTTCAGAATTCCCCATAGGTGTTCTATTGGGTCAGAAATGCAGCAGTGGCCTTGGATGTATGGTTTTGGTTCATTATCATGTTGTCAGAGTGCATGGCGACCCAGGGTGCGGAGAGATCATTCAGTTTTTTGCCGTACATCTGTGAATTCATGATGCCCTCAATGAAGTGCAATTCCCTAACACCTGCAGCACTCATACAACCCCACAGAATAACACTGCCACCACCATGCTTTACTCTGGGTACAATGCATTTTTCATTGTACTCTTCCTCTTTGCGACGCCATACAGTTTGGATGCCAACAGTTCCAAAAAGATTAACCTTCGTCTCATCTGGTCAAAGTATTGTTTCCCAATATTCTTCACTTTTGTCAACATGGGCCCTGGCAAATGTTAAACATGCTTTTTCTGTGCATGGGCTTTAGCAGTGGATTCCTTTGTGGACGACACCCTTGCATGCCACTCCTGTGCAGCATATGTCATAGCATGTCACGTGAAACAACCCCAGTTTGGCTTTTAACAGCTTTATCTAACTGTGATGAACTTGCATGAAAATTTTCCTCAACTCTTCTTAGGAAAAAATGCTAATCTCAAGGTGTTAGCTTCCGTGGACGGCCTGGACGTCTCAGACTGCTTGCCACAAGTACATATTTTTGAAAATCTGCTACTGTATTCTGACTGGTTAGCAATGCTTTACTAATTGTCTTGTATCCCTGAGCCTTTTTTTGTAAAGCAATTACTTTCCTTCTTAAGACTTGTGACATTTCTCTTCCTTGTGGTACCAATTGTCAGCACTGACTGGGAGGAGATTGTAAAGGTTAAATACCACCCTTAATTGTGAATTATCTTGCAGCAACCTGTGTGATGATCAGTTGGACTTGTCTGTTGTTGGATTCCAGTATATAGCATTTTTCCAAGATTAATTCCAAAAAGCTTAATCACCTTGGTAATAATCGTTCTAATCTCATTTGCAACATATAAACCATGGTACTGGAATATTTTATTGTATAGGATCCCATGGAAAGTATTGATTCTGAAGAGAGGCAGATAATTGTCTGAAACTTCTGTTGGGGTGTACTTATTTACGTATTTACAAATACTGTACTGTCGTTTTTTTAATTAAATTAACTTTAGACATCGGCTCAATACTGCCCTCTGCAGGTAACCGTGATTTACTGCAATAAATCAGAAACTAAAATCTTCAAGGTTATTAGATTATCTTAATATTAAGATTATTATTTTTGTTCACTTAAATATTGTTGCCTACAAGATTTTATTAATATTTAAAGAATACATGCTTTATTGTGTTTTCAGCCTTTGCATAAACTAAATATGCCTTTTCAATAAATGTATGTAGTCTTGCTTAGGTGTAACCATAGAAATTAAATTTATAGAAGCCTTATTAAACTGTTTTGCTTGGTCATTCGATTAGTACACAAAAAGGCACTAAGTTAAACCTACATTCCACAAATTTATTTAGCTGGATGAGCCGATTGAGCTTTTCAGAACTGCAATGTGAGCTGCAGCTGAAATAATATTTACCAATCACAGAAAGTAAAAATATAAACAAATAGAAGCCTAGTCTTATCATATCAGGAACTTAATTGTAAAACTCTCCTCATACATGTTACAATAGGATGTAGCCTATTTTAAAACTTTAATTCAAATATTTTGATAATTTCCATAAAAATCTGCTCTTGTATCTCCAAAACACGCACAATCAAAACACGCTTGCTTTTCAACTGTCCTCATGTCTTTCCTTCCAACCAAGTAACTTTGGGTGGGCCTGGGTGGGCCTGGGTGGGCCTGGGTGTGCCTGGGTGGGTCAAATGTAAGAGCCTCTAGCTGTCTCTATGGTGTTTTCTCTAAACCAATCAGACAGGAAGCAGGAAATATTTTAAGTTTCACTTCATGGAAAAAAATACATTAGAGGTGCTAACTGAAGCAAGGATTGTAGATTTTCCTTATAAATGAGTAATGGAATTTCCAGAATGGTGATATTAATTTAAGGAGTGAGTATTCATTTAATATTATTTTGATACGACTTGTAGGTTATTTTTGTTACATTACTACAGTACACTAGATGTCTCTGTTTTAGACTCTTTCCCCTCCTATAAATATTTGGAAATTACGTTGGATGATATTCTCTGTCTTTTAATACACATATGACTGTGAGTCAGCGTTGAATCATTTGGATGCAGTGTATCATGCAACATTGCTATTTATTACCGGAGCAAACTATTGTACAAATAATTTCCTGCTACAGTATACACTGCAGCCTGGGACTCCTTGAATTGTAGAAGGTCCAGACATTGGGCTGATGTTTGTTTACTAGGCTGTATTACAGAAACCACTTAGCTATTTAAATAAAACAATCTTTGGTTAAATATTGTATATCACTCATGACTCAGGCCCAGGAATTTTTATTGCTAGAGACACCACGAGTCCACTCTGAGTTAGGCAAAACTGTGTTTGAATACCATGCAATGAGTCTGTTACATTCCATTGTTATTGTTAACTTTCTTTTAAACTGTTTTTATTGGGTTTTGAATGTTAATTCCATTAATTTTATACTTTTTTTTAGTTCATTGGCTGCTGTTTTTATACTATTTGTATATCACGGAGCACAACTGTAAACAGGAATCTGGTCTCAGTTTGTCTTCCCTGTACAAAAGAGTTAGTTATTTTTTTCCAATTTGATAACAGGACAGCCTATTAGCCTATAAGTATAATGGCAGCTATAATATCAACTGAATAATTAGTTTGAATGGAGCTTTATGTATACATGTATTTACTGTGTGCAGTCAGTAATCAAATAATAGGCAAAATAATAATATTAAAAAAATATGTTATAGAACCTGAAAGGAAATTATTTGACTAGTATTAAGAAGAGAGTAAAATTATAATGGTGTAAAATACCAGTAACTCGTAACAAAACACAAGACAATCCAGCTTATGTAAATAAAGTGACGAGATTGGTGTGCATTGCACACCAGAATGTTTCCAGGAAGGTGGCATTGGTAGGCCAGCAAAACTGATTTCTGGAGAAGTGACATGACAGAGAATTGGTTTATTTAAGCTTTTATTACTGTGTAATGAGAGTTGTGTGTGAGAGTTGTTAATTCCATCATTGTGCAGACAGCATTTGTCTGTATAAGCCAGGATTGTTGAGTGTACTGATAGTTACATTGGTGCTTGGAAGTTTGTGAAACCTTTAGAATTTTCTATATTTCTGCATAAATATGACCTAAAACTAGGGATGAGCTGAGTATCTGTATCCGTACAGCTTTGTGTGGCCTTCTAGTGGGCATGGCTAACCGGAAGCGGTTAATTTCGGCCTGGCATTGATATGGTTTGCACAGCAATTGCTAAATGGTTGATTAAAAACACTTGCTCTGTGTCATTTTCAAGCTTGAAGAAAACACTTCTGGACAGCTCCGCCCATTTCCGGGAAGACCACGCCCATTCCGAGTATGGCTACAGATACTAAGCTCATTCCTACCTAAAACATCATCCAATTTTCACACAAGTCATAAAAGTTGATAAAGAGAACCCAATTAAGCAAATGAGACAAATATTATACTTGGTCATATATTTATTGAGGACATTTTTACATTTCTCTAGGTCGCAAAAGTATGTGAACCTCTACGATAAGCAGATGATTTAAAGGTGAAATTAGAGTCAGGTGTCAATCAATGGGATGACAGTGGGCACCCTGTTTTATTTAAAGAACAGGGATCTATCATAGTCTGATCTTAACAACACATTTGTGGAAGTTCACCATGGCATGAACAAAGGAGATTTCTGTTGATGCTCATCAGGCGGGAAGGTTACAAAACCATCTCTAAAGAGTTTGGACTCCACCAATCAGAAGGATTGTGTACAAATGGAGGACATTGAAGACCATAGTTACTCTCCACAGTAGTGGTGGACCAACAAACATTACTCCAAGAGCAAGGCGTGTATTAGTCTGTGAGGTCACAAAGGAACCCAGGGTAACTTCTAAGCAGCTAAAGGCCTCTCTCTCATTGGCTAATGTCAATGTTCATTAGTCCACCATCAGGAGACACTGAACATCAACGGTGTGCATGGCAGAGTTACAAGGAGAAAGACACTCTTTTCCAAAAAGAACATTGCTGCTCGTCTGCAGTTTGCTCAAGATTATGTTGACGAGCCAGAAGGCCATCTGATGTTTTTTTGGACAAATGGGACCAAAATATAACTTTTTGTTTAAATGAGGTGGGTTGTGTTTGGCAAAAGGAAAACACTGCATTCCGGCATAAGAACATTATTCCTTCTATGAAACATTGTTGTGGTAGTATCATGGTTTGGACCCATTTTGCTGCATATACATTTTTGTCATTTTAGCAGATGCTCTGGAGTGACTTAGGGTAAAGAGCCTTGCCCAAGGACACAACATCTGGCACAGTCAGGAATCAAACCGGCAACCTTACGACTACAAGTCTGACTCCCTAACCACTGAGCCCTCTGCGAGTTCTAAAGGAAAATATCAGGACATCTGTCCATGAACTGAATCTCAAGAAATGGTGGGCCATGAAGCAAGACAACAACTTAGATACAACCCTAAACTGCTGCACTCTTACATTAGGGCTCAATATGACTGAATCAAGTGTATTTATTCATTTCCAGGTTGGGCTAGGGACGGTGGATACACATTGATAATTTAAATAGAATCATTGCCTGAGGAATGTCTCAAATTAGCATTTAAATGTGCGTTTATAATTGTAATTTTGTATGTTTTTTATATTTGGAAAGGTGAGTGACCACAATTCAATAATGACGGTCAATGCCATTGATATTTTCTTTCCCACTCTGTCATTTATTCATCTCTGTCTCCTTTGCAGATGTTTGGACATGACCCACCCCATGGTCAAGCAGAGCTGTGTGAAGCCCAGGACAGTCCTATGCGTCTTAGTTGAGAGGATAATGACATCAGACCCTTGCCTGGTGATGCAAAAAGTTCAGAAGGGTGGCAATATGTCTGCCAAAGTGAACATTTCCTCAGACCCAATCGATTTTGAGAAGGTAGGATTAAAGATTACCAAGCGTTTTGCTGAAGTAAATTACTTTACTAATATTTTTGTATATACAGTGAGGGGTGGAAACACTTGGAACATTATTCATGACAATGAACAAAAATGGATGTATTTCATTTACAGTAAATACTCAGCTATATTGAATGCACACAATTGTTGCTTACAGACTGTATTTATTTTACTAGGTTATAATGCATACATATATACAGTATATATACTCTATTAACATTCTGTTCATATTCTGCACCTTAAAAGTTACATTTTTTTACCTTTCTGTGATTTACTTGGCAATAAATCTCTTTCTGATTCTGAAGTTGTCTGAGAACAAGTTCTCATTTGCAGCAGCGACCTGGGTAGGTCACATGAAATTTCAATGTACAAGCAAGGAAATTAAAAGGCAAGCAGAAAGCAAAACAATCACACAAAACAAATACAACTTTAAATAACTTTAAATTATTGTGAGCTGTGTAACACCAGGAGTAGTAAAACCAATTATGTTTACGCCACCGAGACATCCTAGAGCAATTAGAACTCTTTAAATGGACACACATGCTAAAATCCGACATCTTTAGTCCTTCAAAAACAATTCACCATCAGTGATATGATATATAATTTGTTTGTTCTCCTCGTTGATACTGATTAACAGCAAATGACACTGGATTTAAACGCCAAGTCATCAATGGAATTCTTAAATATCATGACAGACTAAAAGGACATTCGATAGAGTAATTATTTATTTTTGGAATCCATCAAGGCGATAATGCTAATGATTTAAACTGAGGTTAATACTGAACACTAAATTGTAAATATGTCTAAGTAATAGCTGTAAATTCCCATAATGTAACACTACACATTAATAATTATGTTGGTGATTGTATTTTACATGTTTACTGCCTTACTTACAGACTGAAAGACTGATATCTTTTATTCTTACATTCACTTGTGTTAGCCCACTCACTGGATCTAAAGCCTTGGCATGAGTAGGGGTAAAGTAGTTCCAATCTATACTCCCAGACAAGGTTACATTATTTAACAGATACAATGGTACCTATTCTATGCCATACAATATGTTTTTGCAAAACACAACTTATTGATTTAATGTTCTCTTCACCAGGCATGTTTGAAACAGGGCGTCAGCAAGCAGATAGACAGTAAGGTTTCACTGAAGATTCCTGAATATACTGTCATTGCCTTCAGTCTGATTGAACTATGGGTCAAACGTGATGGAAAGTTTGGTGAGAAAAACGGTTTCTAAATTGTGAAGTCCTAGATATACAGTATCTCACAAAAGTGAGTACACCCCTCACATTTTTGTAAATATATGATTATAACTTTTTATGTGACAACACTGAATAAATTACACTTTGATACAATGTAAAATAGTGAGTGTACAGCTTGTATAACAGTGTAAATTTGCTGTCCCCTCAAAATAACTCAACACACAGCCATTAAGGTCTAAACCGCTGGCAACAAAAGTGAGTACACCCCTAAGTGAAGATGTCCAAATTGGGTCCAAAGGGTCAACATTTTGTGTGGCCACCATTATTTTCCAGCACTGCCTTAACCCTCTTGGGCATGGAGTTCACCAGAGCTTCACAGGTTGCCACTGGAGTCCTCTTCCACTCCTCCATGATGACATCCACCAGCTCTGTGATGTCATAATGGAGGAGTGGAAGAGGACTCCATGATGTCATCATGGAGTCCTCTTCCACTCCTCCATGATGACATCACAGAGCTGGTGGATGTTAGAGACCTTGCGCTCCTCCACCTTCCGTTTGAGGATGCCCCACAGATGATCAATAGGGTTTAGGTTTGGAGACATGTTTGGCCAGTCCATCACCTTTACCCTCAGCTTCTTTAGTGAGGCAGTGGTCATCTTGGAGGTGTGTTTGGGGTCATTATTATGTTGGAATGCTGCACTGCAGCCCAGTCTCTGAAGGGAGGGGATCATGCTCTGCTTCAGTACGTCACAGTACATGGTGGCATTCATGGTTCCCGCAATGATCTGTAGCTTCCCAGTGCCGGCAGCACTCATGCAGGCCCAGACCATGACACTCCCACCACCATGCTTGACTGTAGGCAAGACACACTTGACACCATCTGAACCAAATAAGTTTATCTTGGTCTCATCAGACCACAGGACATGGTTCCAGTAATCCCTGTCCTTAGTCACCTTGTCTACAGCAAACAGCTTTGCGTGCTTTCTTGGGCATCATCTTTAGAAGAGGCTTCCTTCTGGGACAACAGCCACGCAGACCAATTTGATGCAGTGTGCGATGTATGGTCTAAGCACTGACAGGCTGACCCCCCAACCCTTCAACCTCTGCAGCAATGCTGGAAGCACTCATTCATCTACCTCCCAAAGACAACCTCTGGATATGACGCTGAGCATGTGCACTCAACTTCTTTGGTCAACCATGGTGAGGCCTGTTCTGAGTGGAACCTGTCCTGTTAAACCGCTGTATGGTCTTGGCCACTGTGCTGCAGCTCAGTTTCAGGTTCTTGGGATTTTTCTTATAGCCTAGGCCACCTATGTACTGGTAGAGCAACAATTCTTCTTTTCAGATCCTCAGAGTTCTTTGCCATGAGGTGCCATGTTGAACTTCCAGTGACCAGTATGAGGGATTGTGAGAGCGATAACACCAAATTTAACACACCTGCTCCCCATTCACACCTGAGACCTTGTAACACTAACGAGTCACATGACACCAGGGAGGGGACAGAATATTTAAACTTTTATGCAAGCTGTAGTCACTACTTTACATTGTATCAAAGTGTAATTTCTTCAGTGTTGTCACATGAAAAGTTATAATCAAATATTTACAAAAATGTGAGGGGTGTGCTCACTTTTGTAAGATACTGTAGCTTGGAGTTTCTGGGCCTGATAAAAACAAATAATATTCTGACATCAAGGCAGAAACAATTATAAGTGGTCAGTCAAAATTCAAAAAATTTTAATGTTGTGTTATGGTTTACTCTCATTCAAATGTATGTTATTATGTACTTGTTCTGTACTATACTTCTGTAATATTAAGTCCTCATGAATACACTCAAACATCGATCATTTATTTTAATCAGGGAATAAAGCATGCATGGTAATTACAGAACAATATACAATAAACCATTAATGTAGCAGGTCACAACACCTACACATTTATGAATTTGCTCAAGCTAACTTGTATTGACACTGTCATGTCTCCAGTCCGCAATCGCGCGTTTGGGGGTGTGTCATTCAAGATGTTTTGAGCAGGGTGCCTGAGCAAACCAGCCCAGCTCATTGACTTGCAGTGAAGAATTCCCTTCAATACACATTTCTCCTGGGCAATTAGCAAAGCCCCAGTTGGGATGTCTCATGCGCTACCACCGGAGGTCGCGTGGAATAAAAAAAGACCCGCAAGTTTACACAGTACAATTATATCTCATCCCGACCGCGGCTCAAGCGGATTCGGAAAATGTTGCTGAAAGCTATCTGTAATAACATAAAGGTAGAAGTCACATGGTAAATGTGTGTAGGTGCTGCAATTGTATCAGACTGTTTGTTCGACTGAAGTTAAATGGCTGTTCTCTACTCTTGCCCACAGAGCTCTGCCTCTTATCTGATAAAGGTGGGTTCGAACAGGTTAAGCCAGATATTGAATTTGAAGAGGATGGAAGAATTTTAGGGGGTAACTTTGATGCCAACAGCTTCCTGGATCTAAACCAAGGTAATATTCCCAGTAGAGGAATTCTTCTCTGTCGAGTGGTTCATGTACTTTACTGAATTACATGTTCACTAATTCTCTTTGGTGGCTAACTATGACATTAGCACACAGCTTAATATATTTTTAATATTAATATAATCACTACCACACTTGATCAAAATTACATGGTGTCTGTGTTTGTTGCGTGCCAGAACTGGAGAATCTGAGTGATCACTTCCAGCTGCTGTCAGTCCTGCCAGTGGACACGCGCTCCTCTCTGCTCCAGCTTCTCAGAGACGCCATCGAGGACAGACAGTCCGTCAGTGTGCTCGAGTCTGTGGTGGGTGAGACCTGCTTTACACTAATACTGTTGTGAGTGAGACACTAGTACTGTACATTAGTAATAATAATACAAGGAACACCGATCAGCCATAACATTGTCCACCGACAGGTGAAGTGAATAACACTGATAATCTCATTACCATGGAACCTGTCAGTGGGTGGGAAATATTCACATTTTGTCCTCGAAGTTCATGTGTTAGAAGCAGGGAAAATGGGCAAGTGTAAAGATTTCAGCGACTTTGACCAGGCCAAAATTGTAACAGGGTCATGGACTGCCAAGGCTCATTGATGCACTTGGGGAGCGAAGGCTGGCCCGGGTGGTCCGATCCTACAGATGAGCTAGTGTAGCTCAAATTGCTGAAAATTTTCATGCAGGAGCTGATTGAAAGGAGTCAGAACACACAGTGCATCGCAATTTTTTGCATATGAGGCTGCGTAGCCGCAGACCAGTCAGGGTGCCCATGCTGACTCCTGTCCACCGCTGAACGCACATACAATGGACACGTGAGAAGCAGAACTGGACCACGGAGCAATTAAAGAAGGTGGCCTAGTCTGATGAATCACAATTTCTTTTTACAGCATGTAGATGGCCGGGTTCGTGTGCGTCATTTAACTGGGGAACACATGGCCCCAGGATAGATTATGGGAAGAAGGCAATCAGGCAGATGCAGTGTGATGCTTTGAGCAATGTTCTGCTGGGAAACCTTGGATCCTGCCATTCATGTGGATGTTACTTTGAGACGTACCACCTATCTAAGTATTGTTGCACACCATGTACACCCTTTCATGTAAACGGCATTCCTTGATGGCATTTGCCTCTTTCAGCAGGATAATGTGCTCTGCCACAAAGCAAAAATGGTCAAGGAATGGTTTGAGGAACACAATGAGTTCAAGGTGTTGACTTGGCCTCCAAATTCCCCAGATCTCAATCCAAAACGAGCATTTGTGGAATGTGCTGGACAAACAAGCCTGATCCATGGAGGCCCCCTCTCACAACTTACAGGACTTCAAGGAGCTGCTGCTAAAGTTTTGGTGCCAGATACCACAGCACACCTTCAGAGGTCTAGTGGAGTCCATGCCTCAATGTGTCAGGGCTGTTTTTTTGGTGAAACTGGGACCTACACAATATTAGGCTGGTGGTTATAATGTTATGGCTGATCAGTGTACATAGCGCTTTTCAAGGACCAAAATACGCTTTACAAAGTTGAATGAAAGCAAACCAAAGATATTGAGCACTCCCGGAGCCCACAAACAGTGAAGAGAAACAGAAAACAACACAAGGGGAATGCGTCAGGGACTAAGGGTATGTTAGATGGTGAATTTCAGGCTGGTAAGATCTTCGTTGAAATGATAGTTTCAGGAGTCAGGTTGTGGTAGATAATGGAATGTTTAATAAAGTACTTGTTACGGAAACCGGGTCATCATAACAAGGCATGAAGACGTGTTCTGGGAAATGCCCCGAGTGCTCATATGGAACTGGGTTATATAGCCTTTGCATTGTTGTTCACACATACCTTCTAGAAGGTTCTCGAAGGTTCTCCTCAACTCGTGACTTGTCTCATGTGAGAACATGTGCCGGTCACCTCAACCTCTTATCTGGTTACTATCTCTTAATGTTCTAACCTTGATTGTCTGCCTATATGATCCATACTCCTTAGTGCACTCCTTTCTGAATAACTCAGTAACCCCTATCTGTCTAATGTCCTGTCAGTAAAATGTCCTGTTCTATTAGTCTGAATGGGATCTCCATGTATTAGACCTGTGATGGAATTACAGTCTAACTTACAATAGATCATATAGTTATAAGCAGTCTAACAGAGTTATACGTTATAAGTCCTAAGCCATAAGCTAATGCTTTATGCTGATGTTATAATATAAGACTGTAAGAACTCTCTCTCTGTCCTACGTCATCCTTTGGCCTTGCTTCCTTCGTCTCCTCTCCTAAAGGAAAGTCTTATCTTGACCCTGAACATGTTCCCTGTCTGTCTACATGTCCTAGAATCCTACAACAGGTCCTTAACTATAGCCATATAACTCTTCCTAATAGTAATACCATTCTAACCTGTTCAAACAGTATTTAAACCTGATTATATAGAATATAACTCTCAACAGGTATAAGCTAGGCTTTTTTAAACATATATAGCTTAAGGCATTGGAGTAAATGTTGACAAAACTCAGATTCATGGATGGTTTGGGGCATGCACTGTAAAAACTGTTACTTATATATAACTTAAAAAAATTAAGACAACATTTTCCAACCACTTTTTGTAAGTTTAGCGAACTTCTTGTTTTTTTTACGTTGGGAAAAACTAGAAACAAACATTTTAGTGTGAGCTTAATTATTAGGTAAACTGTACTAAAAAGCCAAAAAATTAGGTTTAACCAATGTCTAAATGGACGGTGTTTTAATCACAAAAACCTAATTAAATTAAGTTACATTTAAAAGAAAATGTATGATTTGCCTTCGTAGGGAAATGCGGAAGGAGTGTTTACAGCTTTTGTATGCCACACTGACAGTGACTTCAAGATTGTATTTTCACAAATTAGAATTTCCAACAAGAGTAATATTTTATTACCCACAACTCACCGTGAAGAGAACTACGATGGTGGAATACGTTAAACAAGATCCCTAAACTACAGTACATAGATGGGAACACTCTTCTCAGTAATGGTTGCAATAAATTAAACCACTTACATTTTCTATTTCGCTTGAGAGGTAAAGATTAATATTATAATTTAGTAATCAATACATGAATGCATAAAGCAGAACATACCTGAAAACAAACAATTCTTAAGAAGAAAACGTGCAGAAAAGCATGCTGGGAAATGGCAACAGGAGCGAAAATGGGCGGGTCGTGTCTTTTTACGTCTGATACAAACTTTTAAAATGAGTTTTGTTAAATCAATT
>JACXGM010011677.1:14061-24869 GCA_016801145.1 Umbra pygmaea | reverse complement strand
TACTGGGAGACCAATGTAACATTCCTACTGGGAGACCAATGGAGCATTTCTACTGAGAGACCAATGGAACATAGTATATAAACAAATGTAAATTCAGCTGGTAGTAGTATATAAACCAATGTAAATTCAGCTGGTAGTAGTTTTTAAACCAATGTAAATTCAGCTGGTGGTAGTAAACCAGAAAATGTTGTGAAACACTTTCCTACTTGTTAGTAGAGCATTTTCAATTCAACACTAATTTTTCACTCAGACCTTGTTTTCAAACTGACAAATATCCACGTCCCATTGCCCTAAAAGTGGTTGTAACCTAGTGGCTTTTAATAATGGAGTGTGGATAATTCAATCCTTGACATATCTGTCCTTTGCCAACTTTTTCTAGAACAACACTGGTAGCCAGGCAACTCAAAAAGTAGTTGGGAGGGGAACCGGCTCTAAAAGAACAAGATGGCATCTCAATTATAACAAATTTATTAGTATTACCACCATTCCCCTTTCTAAACTGTACATTAGTCTCCCTTCTCCTCACACTTGCTAATGTTTTTTAATGCAGATTAATTAGATACATCTTGCTTTTAGCTTTGGCAGAGGGGTTAATTTCTTACACACTTCCATTCACAAAGACCCATATGCTCCTGGCACAAGCCTTTAGCAATAATATTAGATTACAGTGGGCCTTTGGTTCTTATTCATTCACTTCTCTACCCAGCTGTTTGGTTAATGTTCAACAGTAGACTTTCATTTTATTCTGTTTATTTTATAATTCAATGCATTATAGACATTGTACAGCAACAAGAAATAAAAGTAATTCATCAAATATTCCTTCAAACATGCTTGGATTTCTGCCACGCCTGTGCTGACTCCGACATCTTGAGGTGGAACATAGAACGGTGACTCTATGTGTAAGGGCTACAATCCTCTGTGTTTTATAGCATCAGCATTGGTTCCGGAGCCAGAACTGAATTAGTTCCAAACCATAAAGTTCCGTACACATTGACATAGGAAATTAAATGCTTCCTATCTCCATCTCTCCGACCAATGAGCTTGGATCTAGTAGTCCTTGGGTGTTGGTTTTCATTGGACCTACAATACCGATCTGTCGGGTAATCAATTGGTGTAAAAGAAAATGACCTTGTCAGGTGAATGAATAGGGGTTGGGGGGCGGGTTGTGGGGGTAGGTGTGGATGTGTCGGCCCTTCCCCAATGGCCAAAGGTTAACTGATTAGAGCATTTTTCTATCTGATTTCATAGAAACAGAAACAGGTGGGCTTAATGCATGGGTGAACTGATAGTTTTTCCACAACCAGACTCTTAAGAAGGAAGATAATCTAGCCATTGCTTACATAACAACAGTGTATGTAACACTCCAGGGTAGTGAAATAAGACCACTGCTACTGGTTATGGTGTGTGGTTCGGGGGAGAGACACAGGAAATACTTTATATCTGCAGACCAGCAGTCCCCACAAAGATGGTAAACCAGACAATTCCACAAGGTGTTTAGGAGATTCCACAAGTAAAAAATTGGATTAGGGTAAATGTAGGGGTTAGGGGAACAGGAATGTAGCAAATTATTTATTTATGTATAGAAAACCATACAGTACATCCTAGTAGTGGAAAAATCTCTATTTAATCCAGCAAGCACAAGGACGCAGGACCATGATCAACTAATCTTGAAATTATTGCAAAATCTTATATCATATGTTACAATTAATTTTTCGTTTTTCATTTATTTAGTTGTGTCATTAACTTAATTACTGAAGACAATGTTTGTTTCCATGTATGGTGTACAATACTATACATTTAAGGGGGATCATGTGTGTCCCTACAGATCTCTGGAAAGAAAATTAAACCTGGGTCGATCACTTTACAGATGAGGGCCAGAGGGTGTACATGATATATGGAGAGACTGACATCACACATGGATTCATACACACAGACTCTACAAAGGCAATGAAAAGGCACTGGGAGTCTCCCGGATGCATCTCAAGCCCCCTTTGATATGAATAGAACATGCATTTCCCCACATTCTTTGCTCCAGCCACAAACTGCGCAAAATTGTGTACAGCCCAAACGGGTCAGTGCCATAGCAAAGTGTGTGTGCTGTAATGGACCGAGACGAATTAAGATGGTTTTAAATAGATTTCACATCCTTCGTCCTAAATTTTAACCAACTTTTTTCCTTTATGCATGATCATTTAAATTTTAACCGACTTTTTTCCTCTATGCATGATCATTTAAATTTTAACCGACTTTTTTTCCTCTATGCATGATCATTTAAATTTTAACCGACTTTTTTCCTCTATGCATGATCATTTAAATTTTAACCGACTTTTTTTCCTCTATGCATGATCATTTAAATTTTAACCGACTTTTTTTCCTCTATGCATGATCATTTAAATTTTAACCGACTTTTTTTCCTCTATGCATGATCATTTAAATTTTAACCGACTTTTTTCCTCTATCTGTCGTTCCTCTATCTGTCTTTCATAAAAATAACCTACATTCTCCCTTCATCCCAAATTAATTGCTTTTCAAATTATAGTGCACTACTCTCGACCCAAGACAGTAGGGTGTTGTAGTGCATTGAATAAAATTGAATAGAATGTGATTCAGAATGTATCGCAAGACTTCTGCACTGTGTCTGGAACATGAAGAGAAGCTTCATTAAACTCAATATTCAGATATTATATATTAGCTGCTGAGCAGTGAAGTGGAAATAATTTATCTGATTAACAAGTATTCTAAAACATTGAAAAAAAAGTATGTGGTGGAGGAAAGATACAGATAATCTGTAAAGATTGTAATTTAAACAGCTGCTTCTTTAAGATTTTCCCCCATCTGAATAAGAGAATGCTACTTTCCAAATGTTTGATTCTATACTAGGGAACTGCTTAAGAGTGTATTTGTATTTTGAACAAAGGTCTGTAGAAGTTGAAGGTGGTGTACTTTATAGGGAATAGTGTGCAATTTGGGCAAAGATCATTTCCTCCTCTTTGAAATGAAATGTGTCAATGTTTTATGCACATTCTCTACAAGTTATTTAATAGGCATTCATCTTTACCATCCTGCTTTTAAAAAGAATCTAGGCTATTGGGAGTTAGCTACTAAAATGTGTGATCCTCACTCTGAAAATTATTAGTTCTTTGATTTATTGAGATATAAAATATTCAGTGTAAATTCTACATGTTGAGGCTGTGTAAATATCTAACTCTGAGGCTATGTACATCAATGAGCAGAGATAGTTGTCTTTGCCTTAATGTTTGCAAATGAATGCAGACATTTAAATAAAACTATATCAAAAGTATGTAATGAATGATATAATATATGTATAGGATTAGACATGGAATGATTTGCTTACAAAACCTGATGACAATATTGCACATAGGTTACAAGAACAAAACTAAAGGTATAAAACTGGTAGGATCAAACACAAGCTTAATTTCAGAAGATTAGCTAGGGGGACAAATATGTAATGAGTTGATTCAATAATTTCATTACTTAATGAGAGCCATAATAAAGGCAATAGACAAGGATGACCTGTTTCCACTCTGTCTTTCCAATCAACACCCTTATCTCTTCGCACAATGGATCCTTTTTGACTCAGATTGGATCATTCTCAAAGACAAACCTGTGACACTCAGTGTACCTGTACTGTATCCAGGCCTTGCTTTAGTCCTTCTCTGCAAAGCCATGGACAGCTTACAGGTTCACTGCACAGGGGGAATGCTTTATCGATCGAGCCGGCTGTCTCAATCTCTCTTGTTTAGTCTAGGGATGATGGCTTTTTGACTGATGGCCTCATATACCCCACACAATAACTTAATCTACACACAGGTGCCGGCATTCATAAGCACATATGTATGCTCACCCACAAACACACACACACACAGCTAGGAGTTTTGTAAAGGGACTGAAATCCAAGAATATTTCAAAAGCAAATCAATGAATGCCCAATGAATTCACAATGGTAAAATGCTGGTCTTGTCCGTGTTAACAGAGATTTAATTCATAACAAAGAAAATATGATATACTGTCTGTGAATGATTACAGGGTGCTGCACCCACAGTGCTGTCAGTATGTAAATATATATTTTTACCATATTATTTCCACCCCTCCTCATCCCTCCAAACACATCCATTTACAAAAAGCAGATACACAGCACACATTGTGAGAAAAAGAGAACGATAAAACTAAAAAAGTTAGAAGGACAGAAAGAGACAGCGAGTGAGACAGAGAGAAAGACAGTGAGGAACGGCAAATTGCACCAACCTGGCACTTCAACATCAGTCACCAGCTTGCACACAGAGGATACACTTAGATTTATCTGGGGAAGAACTAGAATGTTCTGGTCTTTATGTCCTTTGGGAGGATCTCAGAGGTAAACACATTGACAAATGATCTGCTACCAGCATCTCACTACTGGTAACCTCCAAAAGCTCCAAAAGAGCAGCTCATGCCCTTGTACCAAAACTGGAACCAGCCGGATTGAAAGCATATACTGTATCCTGTAGTACCTGCTGTACATAATCAGTGCCATTGAAACTCAGGAATCCTATTTGAATTGAATTTCAAATTATGATAATATTCCACTTGTATGATGAAGTGGATTTCATTTTCAACATCATAGCGGTGACTTATGAGTAGTACTCAAACAGATTTGCAGGCGAGATAACATTCCGAGTGAAGAACCATAGGGCTGCTACAACCTCTTGGTCAAGCTTCTTACCCAGATTCTCTCCTGCCGCAGTCTTTGTAACTAGCCAATTACCACATACCACTCTCAGGAGCAATGTCCAGGTTTCACAACCAACATGCAGCACTTTACATTAAAAAAACACTGGTGACAACTAGCAAACACTCCAACTGAAAGGCATCCACTTTGTCAGTAATAACCAGAAAGGGTCAGGCCTCAGCGTTGAAGCCATCGGACAAACTCTGGTAGATACACTCTTACCCTCCAACGGATTCTGTAAAAGTGAAAAAACAGATAAAACAAATTATCTGAGAACGATGTGATGAATTATTCACTGATGTCGGATGGCGAGGCTGCTCAAATCCTTTCTCTGTGGGCTTTTTGTGTGTGCACAAATGTCTCCATTTTGTGTGTGTGCGTGTGTGTGCGTGTGCGTGTGTGCGTGCGTGCGTGCGTATGTGCGTGTGTGCGTGTGTGCGTGTGTGTGTGTGTGTGTGTGTGTGTGTGTGTGTGTGTGAGGGTAGGTGTGGATGCATATATATATATACTCATCCCTTTGACAATGTTGGGCTGTTCTTCACTATACTCTGGGCCATCAGCCAACATCGTTACATACCTTTTAAGGGTATATCCTATAAATAACACAATGCATAGGGTATATCCTATAAAAAATACAATGCATAGGGTATATCCTATAAAAAATACAATGCATTTGCTAAAACTTGCTGTTAAGCTCTTTTTAAGAGTACTGTGTGTCAAGCAGGATGACAGATGTCTGAGTTTTTAATTTTCAATTCACGTCCACAATTCATGTTATAGCTAGTTAACATCTAAATGTCATTTCCAAATGAGCAATGGTGATTATCTTCCATGCCATCAGCAATGTTTACTTCCAATATGAACTACATTTCTTTGTTGTTGATCTAGTAAAAAATGAATTTTCATTACTCCTCTCCATAGGTGTCAGAAGTAAAAGTAAAAGTAATTTTTATGGGCCCAGCTGAGTTCACAAGTTTTGGGAAGTTCCTAATTGAGACCAAAATGAACAGTAGGGAGAGTTCATAACTAATCAGTGATCTATGAAATAAATAACAAGAGTAAAACAATGATTATTTGTGGTGAATAGGTAGTAATGAACTCCCATTGCCTGGTCATTTTGGTTTTATTTAGAGACTTCCCAAAATGGGTGAACCCAGCCGTGTACTTTTACTTGTACTTTTTACACCTCTGCTCCTCTCTAAATGGAATGACCTACAAAGTAACCTTAAGTTTGATGATCTTGATCCCGTAATAAAAACATTTTATGTCTGGTAAATATCTTTTTCTGATCACTCTGATTTATTAAATTAGTAAAATAGCATTTTATGTTTGTCTTTGTATTTTATATGTGATTGTTTGTATTGTTGCTGTATTTCAAAACTCAACGGTAAAACAGACTTGGGTCCTTGTATTTAAAGGTAAATAAATAACAAAAAGTGTTGAATATTCAATATATACAATTCGGTTGCACATCCTAATCAACTCTCAGTCATGGTATACATTTTTTTATGATTTCCTTCTTGCTAAAACTGCTTGGTTGTTCATAGTTTATTCGACTTACTCTGGAATCTGCACACTAAATTACCCAAATATTAATGTACTTTTCAAAATGTGCAGTGCATTATGGTTAATTATTTTATAATGAGCTTAACCCTTGAACACAACCCAAAAAAATGTGTTGACTGTTAAAAAGTACAAAATACAGACATCTAAGGTATCTTGTTGCAGAAGACAGCTGATTGTAGTTCGGACCAATGAAATACACATAAAGCATGACTGAATTACTGTCCATATCTGTTTGAAAGAGGTTTAATTATTTTCTATTTTATTTGGTTGAAGTGTGCCTGGTACCTCTCTATAAAAAGCTCAGAGCAAGAAACATCACTGATAGACAACACTAAAGTCCAGTTTTATTACAGCAGATCTGAGGACTTGAAAGCATTTGAAAATAAAGCATGGTTACAATTCCATAATAGTTTAGTTGCTGACCTAAGAAGTGACTGAACACTAATTAAATTAACCCCCCTATGCCTTTAGGCAAATTCTTTATCATTGTGATCACATCCAATCTTTTAATCTTCTGTGTCCCTGCAAATTTGAAATGTAAGTCATTTAGAAAGCTTTTTCTATTTCTGTCAGCAGACTTATTTCTTCCATTCTTCTTCACAATGCCTTCTTCCCAAGCCTTTATTCCATTAACATAGCTGTCTCTGTCTTTCTCCTCTCGCATGCACCGCCGGAGCAGCTTGTTTGTGACTCATGCATATTTTAAATCCTATCCCAAAGAAGTGAAATCTGACTCTCTGGTCACACAAATAGCTAGTCTGCATACCAAATCGGACACTATTCCATACATAGTGCACTACTTTTGATCATGATCCATTTAGGGAATAGGGTTCTGTCACATAAACCTAAGGCGCATATCCGGAATGGGCTAAATGAAAACAAAAGTGGTAAGACCTTATCACTCGGCTCTATCTCCTGATTCTGAGGGTTTCATGGACATGACACATGCTTGTCTCAGATAAAGACACTGAAGCATGACAATGGGGATTCTAGTTTAGAAGGGATAGTAAGGAGGTGTCAGATGGTTCAGTGGGTATAGAGTCAGACTTGTAGTCGTAAGGTTGCCGGTTCGATTCCCGACTGAGAAAGTCACTTTACCCAACGTTGCTTCAGGAGATGTCCTTTTATTCATTGTAAGTCACGCTTGATAAGAGTGTCCTGTAAAATATAAAGAAAGTACTAAAATGTAGGTTTAACTGAAACAGGCACACATCACCATTTAAACTTGCTGATAATTGAGAAAACAGGACATTCAGTTTTTTTCTGTTTCTTCTTCATCATCTACATATGGGACTTTGTATTTAAACTAAATTTAAACTGAAAACTGTTTGAGACAACACATGTTGTAACATCCAGCCCAGTGTGGGCTGGATTATGGATCTATTATGATAGTGTTTAGTTTTGTTAGTTTACTCTCCTGTGTTTATATGTATGTTTTGTTCTTATTCGGTGCTGTGCATGGTGTTTTAGTTCTCCCTTTAAAGTCTGTGTTACGATGTCCCTCGTGTCTGTATGCTTGTTCTGTGTTCACCTGGTACTTCTTTCTCCCCTGTGTGTTTTGTTTTGGTTATGTTTCCTGCTCTTTGTGTCACATGATCCCGTCACATGTTTTGGGTAAGCCTATCAGTTCTCTAGATTAAGTCCTCACATGCACACCTTCCCTCATTAGTTGGGTATTTAGTTCTGAGTGTTTGTTAGTCCCATGTGGTTCATTGTTTCTGTTCAGGTACGTGGTTGTTATTGTTCTTTGTAGTAGATGTCTTTAGTTTGTTCATATGTTTAGTGTAGTGTTAGTCTTATGTTCTTGATGTCATGTTTTATATGGTTTATACATAGATTTGTTTAGTTCCTCATGTTTGTTCTTGTGTTTGTGTCTGTTCATTTCTTGCTTATTCCAATATCCAAATAAAAGTAGATGTTTGCTGAAGATGCGCCTGCCTCCACTTTATGATGAACTGTGACATATGTCTGTGACATATGTCTGTGACAAATGTCTGTGACAAATGTCTGTGACATATGTCTGTGACATATGTCTGTGACATATGTCTGTGACATATGTCAGTTAAACCCTATGTACTGAAAAAAACACAAAAGTAAAATCTAAAACAAATTATAAATAAAAATTACATTGAATAATACATTTTATATTTTGAACGCATTAACATTGCCTTATAGGGAACAAAACATCTAGCTTTGACTCTGTATATCATTCCATCAATGAGGAGCATGGTAGACAAAAGCAATTTTCCCCAAATGGAATAAGCCAGAGGTATCTATAATTAACCAGTCTTGTTAATTCAATTTATTCGTCAGGTAAGCTCATTTTGACATTTAGGGATTAAAGCCTTCACAAACATCAACCAGTGTCTGGACCTTCTGGAAACAATAATCCGACAGTAACTTCCACAATAAAAATTCTATGCTGATAAGACAGAAACTGATTTTTGAAAAGAAACCACATTTTATCATTAGTATCTTCAACTCAGTGTGATGAATCATTATTATGGTATTTCTGTAATGGTGGTTGAGGACTGGCAGGGCTGGGTTGAGGATATAGAGATATTAATGAACTAATGAAGAAGGATAGAACTAGACAATAAATAACCCAATTTAATGAAGGAAAAGACACCTTCGTGGAGACACAGGATAGTATCAAATATTGTCAAATGAGGCACCAGATGCTTCAGTGTTTAGGGAGGCAGACTTGTAGAAGATTAGTGGTTTGATATCCTTGAACAAGGCACTTTACACTAAGTTGCTCCAGGAGATGTGCTTGTACAGTATTTTTTACGAGGCGCTCAGGATAGGAAATGTATATTAACCAAATTAATACATTTAAAATATGTGTAAATATGGAAATCAGAAATGAGGTCAGACTATAATAAACCTTCAGCAATAGAAATAGGAGTTGATATACTATGATTCCGTGTAGTACACTACAGTAGAAGAGGGAGAAACTATACTATATACAATAGCATGCACAAACATAACACAAGAAAATATAATGTTATTATTTTATAAATAGAGAATAGAAAATGTAGTGAACAAAGTAGGCTTGCTTAGGATCCAGGACAGTTCAAGGGGTTCCAAGCGTTAGCGTGTTGTATGTCATGGGACAGCATTTGGCTGTGAAGTTTACAGCAATATTTAGAGAGATGGGCTCAACAATCCCACAGCAGCCAACAAAGATGACAATGCATGGAAACACACAGACACACTCATTTTAACAAGGAGGCATGGAGTCAGCTGGGTCCTTGGGGTTTTGTCTTATTAATATTACAAATGTGAACATTTTCCCATAGTTGAAATTGTTTCCTTGCTGTTAATCAGTGGTGCCCCCAAGGAGCGGCCATGGGGGGGTGAAGGCCACCCTGATACAATTCCTGGTCCCCCCACTGGCCTCTGTAACATTTTTTTCTTTTTTTACCCATGTCTCTCTTATAGCTGAGCCCCGTAATACAACAATAAAACATACAAAATATAAAAATATAAAATACAAACATTAATAAAAACAACCACAACAATAAAATGTATAATTTATTTGAGATTTAAACTGTCTGCAAGACACATGTTAAAACTCTATAGTTATTTGAAGAACAATGAATCACTTAACATATACAGTACATTAAAGACATTAAAACAGGATTGTTGTGAAACTCAAAATGTTAACTGTACCATATGCACATCAGATAATTAGTAACATTAACCATAAAATATGAAACCAAAGTATATCAGTATGTGATTCCATAGTTCTCATATTAACGTAGTTTTCAACTAGCCTAAATAATACAACAATAATAATTGAATTCCTAAAATTATCTTATGGCTTTGTTTTTATTGTGCCATCCCAAGATTTTCAGTGGCCTCATCTGGCCACCCCATGAAACATTTCTGGGGATCTCGCCCTTAAACTGCAGAAATCTGTCTGTTTTATCATATTGCTCTGTCCCTCATTTATTTGATGTTATGTCGATGGATTGTAAATATTAAAAGATTATTATTTGATGTTTATTGACTTTTAAACATGCCCCACTGTATTTTTCCCATTTGGTTGCTTGAATGTAAATGGATTGGTTGGCTGTGCTGCTTTTTATGGAACAGAAATCCTCTCACACGGAATATACTTTCAAAGGATCCTCTTTTTCTCTGGCCCGCTTTAAATCAGAGAGAGGAAACTGCTCATGCTAGTTAAGTTAATGAAGCGCCTATCAAAGCCCTTCATTAAGATGTTTGGCTTCTTGTTAGACAGTGTAAAATATATGTTTACTAGCTTGTGTAATACTCAGCCTCTTCTTCGTTTTATTTTCTTGGATGTTTCTAGAAATTATACTGACTGAAATGTATGTTTTAATACTCCATTCTATTACATCCCGAGCACTCCCGGACACACACTCACACATAGAAGCGCACACACACACACACACACACACACACACACACACACACACACACACACACACACACACACACACACACACACACACACACACACACACACACACACACACACACA
>JACXGM010011677.1:0-13961 GCA_016801145.1 Umbra pygmaea | reverse complement strand
GATCTAAATAGGATCCGGAGGAAAGACTGTTTGTGGGATGAGTAGAGAGACAAAGTGAGAGAGAGAGAGAGAGAGAGAGAGCGAGAGAGAGAGAGAGAGAGAGAGTGAGAGAGAGAGAGAGAGAGAGAGAGAGAGAGAGAGAGATGTTCTCTAAGAATATATTTATATATTTCTATTCGGTTTTCACACATGAATAATACATTATAACAATTAATTCAATATACTAAGGGGGTCAGATGGCTCAGTGGATAGGAAGTCAGACTTGTAGTCTTAAGGTTGCTGGTTTACTTCCTGCCTGTGCCAAATGTTGTTGTGTCCTTGAGCAAGGGACTTTACCCTAAGTTTCTCTAAGGCGATGTTCCTGTATTCACTGTAATTTGCTCTAGATAGTGTGTCTGCTAAATTACTAAAATGTAAATATAAAATAATAGTCCGTCAGGACTGGTACTGCCAGGTAACATCAACAAAATGATTGCCTTTGACTCTTTTTGTCTCAAGAAAAAAGGACAATTATTAACAATACAGTTCTGGGAATATGGCACGATTTCTGTCAGTTTTTTCCAAGATTCTCCAGGATCCCACCCTCTTTTCCAAAATTCTAATTACAGGAAAGTACAATGAAAGGAGAGAACCACTTAAAAATCAAACATTCACTTTGGTGTTCCTCAGGGAATGGTCCTGGGACCACTGTTATTTTCTCTATATATTTTGCCTCTTGGTCATATCATCTAAAAGCACAATGTCAACTTTCACCGCTATGCTGATGACAAACAGTTGTACATCTCTATGACACATGGTGAAGACCCAACCTTTTTCTTCCCGTGAAGCCTGTGTTTCGGACATAAGGATATGGAAGCGTTTCTTACTTCTAAATCCTGCAAAAACAGAAATGCTAATTGTAGGTAAAAAGAAAAAATGTGATTTAGTGTCAGATCTCACAAAAAACTTGGATGGTGGTACAGTCATTGCAAAAACATCTGCGAGGGACCTTGGTGTAGAAACTTACTATCAAATAATAAAAAACTAATCCACACATTTGTTACTTCTAGACTAGTCTGGCTACCCTGAAAAGTTGCTAAACAAACTTCAATTAGTGCAGAATATGGCTGATAGAATTCTAACTAGAACAAAAAAAAGATCACATCGCCCCAAAGCTAGCCTCTCTACACTGGATGCTAGTAAAGACAGTTTTTGCTAATAACCTACAAATCATTACATGGACTTGCACCTGATTATCTCTCTGAATTGGTCCTGTTGTATATACCTACACATACGCTTGAGCCCCATTACTTTGGAATGACTTCCCGATACACGTTAGAAACAGACTCAGTCTCGATTTATAGACTCATATATTTGGTAGGAAAAGTTATAGTTACATGCCAGATGTGCAGCGATCATTTTTAATTTGACAAATTTCTATTCGGTGTTAAGGCACCTTTGTCTACCTTGGCAACAGGATACACCAGTTAGGTTAGTAGAGCCTGAGAGTACAGTGGGTATAGAAAATAATCACCCCCATTTTCTATACCCACTATATATGTACAGTAAGTACTGCTATTTTTGTTAGTACACCTCTGATTGGGGGAAAATGCTACTTCGTTGTGCCATGTTTTGCATGTTTTACATTCACTGACATTGGTAAAATCAGTAGCAATGTTTTTTTTGACAGCTGCCATGTGTGTACGTTTAAATTTGGCATCAAAGTGATATTAATGAAAGGTAGGATATTTACAAATTTACAAATCAAATCATAAAAAGCAGTGTAGGGACAATAACAAGGGACAATGATCTCCAAAACTATGGATTCCATATTTTGCCATTTTAACAGGAATTGCAATGAAGATGAGTTGTGGTTCCACAGTGTTTGTCAATGGGCACATGCTGGACCACTTTTAATATAATTTTAGCATTTAAGGCCATGCTTTTGTGTAGAAAAGCACTGCATAGTGTTGGGAATAATAATAATAATTATTATTATATCCAATATACATCCACATATTTTTATATATGTGAATAGTTTTTTACACTGTTTATAAAATGGTCACTTGAAAGAGAAAGTACTTCCTTTGTTAGAAATCACATTTTACAAATAGCACCTTTATTGTTTCATTTTGTAATGCGCATTTAAATGGTGGGAGGTAAATGATAGAAGGCAAACAGGATGTCATTGTTTTCAACGGGAGCTCAGCAATAAATTACTTTTGTTAATAAGTGCCCTACCCCCTCGCTCAGAGGGCCCGTAATCCAAATCATGAATAAAGTGTCATGTTTGGAAGGAGATAAAACGGTAGGCACACAAAGGGGCATGGAGATGGTAACTGATGTCCAATTGTATTGAGGGCTGTCATTCCTGGAAAAAAAAGAGAGAAAGTTGACACCTGTCAAAGAATTTGATGTCCATAAAACTGGTCTGCTAGAGGAGTGGTTCCCAAACCTCTCCTCGGGGCTCCCCAGACAGGCCATGTTTTTGTTTTAACCCTGAAATGGCACACCTGTTTCAATTAGTCAAATGCTTAATGTGTAATTGACTAATTGAACCAGTTGTGTTATTTCAGGGTGAAAACAAACATATGGCCTGTCTGGGGCGACCACTGAGCTAGACTGTATGGTACATATTTTGAAACTTCAAACCATACTTTTGATCTCTTTTATCAACCATATATATAAATATTTATATTTATAAATATAAATGTTGTTGTGTCCTTGGGCAAGACACTTTACCCTAATTACTTCCAGGTCGTTGCTGTAAATAAGAAATTGTTCTTAGTCAACTTACCTGGTTAAATAAAGGTTAAATTAAAATTTATATTTATATAAAACTATATATCCCTGTAATAATTGTAATAAAAAAGTAATAATAATTAGTTCAACTTACAGTGTATAGCACTTCTCAAGAACCCAAAGCGCTTTCCACAGTGAGGGGGAAAGCCCACCTCATCCACCACCAATGTACAAACCAGCAGTGCAAAACCAGCAGTGCAAAACCAGCAGTGCAATACAGGGCTCTATGCAGCTGGCTATAATAATAATAACAAAATGCATTTTTTTGGCGGCCACCTTTCTGGACTCTCAAGGACGTCTTATAACTTTTATCTATAAATATATGAGTGAATGCTAAACTGGTATGAAAGTATAATACATTTTATTTATTTCCCTTACAGGGTGAATGAGACTGCAATCTGCCTTGAAGATACAGATTACACATTCCTGACACATTTAGAAGAGGGATAATCTTAGATGAATAAATAAGTCCTGCTACCATCCAGCCTTCCCACCGCTGGTCTCTGCAGTGCAAAGGGCTTTATTACAAGGACCCAGTATCCCATACAGTCAACCAGAAAACCACCTCTCATCTTGACGATGCTAAAGATGCTTTCAAAAACTAAGTAATTTATCATTTTTGCTAGCAGCATAGCACCTTACATTCCATTACTGGTTTTCTTGAAAAGCTAAGCAGGGTCGGGCCTGGTTAGTCCCTGGATGGGAGACCAGTGTTGCTGGAAGTGGTGTTGGATGGCCAGTAGAGGGCACTCTTCCCTCTGGTCTAAGATCAATCCCAATGCCCCAGTTAACACCCATTCCAATCAGGCTGCCATACCACCATGACAATGTAATCATCCCACTGTAAGCACAATGCCTGGTAAAATAAAGGTAAACAATATCAGTGCAGATAATTTAGGAATATACAATATTTCAAGTGTAAAAGTGATTCACCTTTGAGCCAACATGTTAATCAAAGGTTTATTGTCAACTGGGTGTTATTTTACTCTGTCCTGCCAATTGTGGGAGAACACTAACATAGCAAGCTAAAGCTGGTCCAGAAGGCATATGCTTTTTCCGTGCTGGCTTCCATCCCAGTGGCACACACACATAAACACATACACACACAGCCCGGCAGTGTTACCCCAGAGTACAAGCCTCCATGTTGAATAATGATGCAGAGCCCCATGCATTAATGTAGTAGCACGGTGGGCCCTAAAGGTGAATGTGTGTGTGTGTGTTTGGACCCAAAAGCCCCTAAAGGTGCCTGTTAATGTGGTAGCACTGTTGGCCCTTAAAGGTGTGTGTCTATCGATGCAGGAATCCTAAGGGCCCTTAAAGGTGCTTCAGTCTCTGTCGTAGCGGGGGATTGTTCCTGCCTCAGTAAGGATGTCAGCAAACATGCCCCCCAAACAGCGCACAGGGACTTTTAGGGACATTTATCACACAAGGGCTTTTGAGTTTGCCTTGCTACTGAGTCTCTCTTTCCTCATACCACTCTTTACTGTTTCCTATCTCCTCGCTGTTCTCTTTCCTGTTTCCTATCTTCTCGCTCTTATCTCACCTCTTTCCTATCTCCTTGCTGCTCTCTTTCCTATCTCCTCGCTGCTCTCTTTCCTGTTCTCTATCTCCTCGCTCCTATCTCATCTGTTTCCTATCTCATCACTGCTATTTATTTTAAGGTTTCATGCCAAAATAAAGGTGCGTGTTTTACACATGTGCATGCTTTTTTCCTGACAGAAGATACTCTGTATCAAAAGAGATCGGGCTTATTTCAAAATCTGCATTAGTGTTCATGATAATCCAAGTGACTATTGACTTCCTTTCACCGACTAATAACTTGATGTCTCCTTGGTTACTCAATGCATTATACAGTATATTCTTGGGTGAAGGAGGGCATAGAGAAGATGAGAAGGTCAGACTTTTTCCCACACAAGAAAAGTCCAGGCTGGTTAAAGAAATGGTTTTAGTACATTATTTTAGAACCCTAGTTTCAGAACCTCCTTCCACCCTGGTTTTACAACCTCCTACCATCCTCCGTTACGATGTTGAAAACGTTGATGTTGGGCAAGCTGATGTGAAATTGACAAATGATAAAGTAACTGCCCACACAAAATCATTGCATGTTTCTTGTGTATATCGAATACATAATTTAAACATTCAAAGTGCCGGATGGAATACCTATGTGTTCTTCTAGGCCCATTACTTCTCCAAAAGTGGACTGGGTTCAGGTGTCAGCTAACCTGATGTCCAATTAATGGAGTTCCTGGGAGGACACAATGGAGGTGTCCTAAATAAACATTGCTGCATGTCTGAGGTTTGCAAAAAGCACCTGGATGTACCACAGTGCTACAAATTTGAGTTGTTTGGATGGAACAGACTACACTATGTACAAAACTTTATTCCAAATGTAAAGTATGGTGGAGGGAGCATCATGGTTTGGGGCCGCTTTGCTGCTTGAAGGCCTGGATAGCTTACTATCCTAAATGGAACAATGTATTTCCAAGTTTATCAAGACATATTTGCAGTAGAATTTAAGGCCATCTTTCTTGCAATTGGAGCTCAACAGAAGTTGAGTAACGCAACAGGACAACCACCCAAATAACAGAAGTTAATCAACAACAGAATGGCTTCAAAAGAAGAAACGCCATTTGGAGTGGCCCTGTGAGAGTCCTGACTTCAAACCAATTGAGATGTTGTGGCATGAAATGAGGAGACCAATTCCCACCAGACAGCCTGAAAATATTGCTAAACGGAAACAGTTTTGTAAAATGCATTGTTCCAGAATACCTTCTGACTGTTGTGCAGTTCTGATGATACGTTCAGCTGAGCATCAGACATACACAGAGCCATATGATCAGCCATTTTGATTTCCCATACCAGGAAGTGATGCATCCTGTCAGCGTGCTCGCGATCGTGCCCCTGTAAAACATGGTGAGAGCTCTCTGGGACGGGTTGAATTTCTTCAGCCTCTAGAGGTTTCTTGTTTGTCATGGTATATGTGTGCAGTAACCAGTCCAGCCTCTTAGAGATATGGACTCCCAGGAACTCTAAGGCTGTGACCCTATCAATGCTGTCACCACTGATGAAGATCAGGGGATATTCCGACCTCCTCACTCTGTAGTCCACAATCAGCTCTTTGGTTTATGTGATGATGAGGGCGAGGTTGTTTACACGGTACCATATGGCCAGTGCATTTACCTCCTCTCTGTAGGCCGATCTATGGTCGTTGGTGATCAGGTTTACAACTGTAGTGTTGTCAGCGAACTTGATAATCCTGTTGGGTGTAGAGAAAGTACAGGTGTGGGCGTAATACTTAGCCTTGTGAAGCCCCTCACTACACACACACGAGACACAGGGAAATACATTTAACAATGAGTGACAGCTGCCTGAACTTACAAACAAACATAAATATGAGAATCATTTCTGAGTGCAGGCAGCTGCGAAAGTAATTAACAACAATGACAGGCTAAAGGAGTCATGTGACCTGAACTAACACAGGAACATAAATGAACAGGACACATGAGGAAGAAACCTAAACAATACACATATGGGAGTAATTTAAAACATGTCAGGTGTTAAGGGACACCCTGACACTAGTATTGTGTATTGACAGTTTTTTATGTGTTATATATATATATTATTTATTTATTCATTTAACCTTTATTTTTACCAGGTGGGCCATTGAGAACAGCTTCTCATTGACAATGACAATCTGGCCAAAAGTGCAATGGTACAAGATGACATGAAGTGAAGTGCCTTGTAGATGAGTTGATACCAGTGAGTCAGGTGTTAAGTGTTTAGTGAGGTGTTAAATGGGGCATTGGAGACAAATCAAATGGCACTGTGGTAGATTACATCAATTTTTTTTACGAGGGTGTTAGAGGCATTTTTTGTAGATAACGTTACCAAAGTTTAGGATAGATAAGATGGTCTTTTTCACCAGGGCGTGTTTGGCAGAATGGGTGAAAGAGGCCTTGTTGCGGAATGGGAAGGAAATACCAGATTACGTTTTTGATTGTAGATTGTTAATGTAGGCCTAGAATGAAAGTGAACAGTCTAACCAGGTATTTGTAGGTGTCAGCATTCTCAAGTTTAGAAATGTCCAGAGTGGAGATGCTAGTCAGGCTAGTAGGTGTGGACATTGATTTGTTGAAGAGCATACATTTTGTTTTTGCTAGAGTTTAGAAGCAGTTGTAGGCTACTGAAGGAGTGTTGTGTGGCATCAGCTCTACTGGAGGTTTGTTAGAACAGTGTTCAATCACAGAGTCACCAGCAGTAGAGTAACATCATTGATACAGTATATACAGTGAAAAGGGTATATATAATTTAACTAACAATTAATTTATTTCTGGTTACTAGCCAACGTGATCTTTCAAAAAACTGTGATACTACCACAGATACTCTGTGGCAGTTTCACAGAATGGCTGAATATTCTGTGGAATAATCACAGGTCCTTAAATCATAAATCCGTGGCAGTTTCACGGAATCGAAGCATGACATAGCAGAGTGTAAATAGCATAGATTTTGCAGGTTGGTAGGTTGGGGATGGTGGACGGGCGTATAAACATGCGACTCACATACCAAACGTTGCGAGTTTGAATCCATGCAAACACTTTGCATATACTCTGTTTTCTATGTCAGCGCGATGCAGACATGTTGCAAATGTGCTTTTTATCATTTTTTTACTCACCATGCTTACAAACAATACATTACGACATAATACAAGTTACATCTAGTTAACAGCAAGGTTTCTGAGTGGTTAAGGTTAGGTTAGGTGTTTGGGAAAGGGTTACATCGAATTAACATCAAGGTCTCACTGTGCGCCAATCGCTGACTTTTCCGTGAAACTGCCACTGATTTTGATCTGTGTTCATTTCACAGAATTTTCTGCCATTCTGTGGAACTGACACGGATTCTGATGTTCACACTCCGTGGCAGTTTCATGGATTTCTAAGAGATCAGGCTGCTCCGAGCATGTATATGGACATAACTAAACTAGCAAATTCAGCGAAACCTTTACCTATATTTAAGAGGTTAAAAATAGGATATTGCATGAGGTATTGCCTGTCTCCCTACTTGAATGTTATTATAATATAATGTTATTATAATTACTTATCCTGCATTAATTTGTACAAAACATCAGTAGATGTGAATGGGTATACTTGATAGCAAAATGACTGCTGTTTGTGAGAGAATGGCAATTTTGAGTTTTTTTATATATTATTTTCCGTTTTTCTACCCTCACAATTCTCTATCTAACCCTGCCTTGTCAGCAGCTCCTCCACTCCTGATCCGTGGGATGACGAGGGGCCCGCAGATGAATCAACCAACCACATGTCGCCTGAGCTGCCAGTTCTCTTTGCACTGTTTACCCAACGCGGAAGCCTTTAGTCGGATCATGCACGGAACAATTATGTTCACCGACTATACTTCCGCAACTGAACCCACAAACCACCAATCTGAACACGAGGAGTCACTGGAGATCGACGTGGATGGATTGATAATCTGATTTATCTAACCCTAATCCCAGGCAGCACTACTGTATGTCAATTTTGTGCTGCTTCGTGCAAGAGGCAAAGGGGAAAGTCAAGCTCGACCCTATGACCATTGTGAGGTAGACTCTCCTGCAATACAGAGACTTAGCCCGCTACGCCATTTGGACTCCCCATGGCAGTTTCGAACTTGAGATTTTATTCCTCCACCTGCTAGTAGTGGCCTACAGTATAGTATGAGGTGGCTGATAATAAATAGACATTAGCTAATTCATGCAGAAATCCAGTTAATTTCAAAGGATTCATGTACTTTATAATCCTACTGTGCATACATTAGCTTAAAACCACAATAGTATACTTTAAAATAGTTCCAATATTAGTTCATTGTTGCAACATTTAACATTGAACCAAACAATATTTTCTCTCTTTTTCTATTGCTGAGTCTGATTGATGTAGCTTTCAATGCCTCAATCAGAGGGAAACAAGCTGCCCACGAAAGCCACTCAGGAACAACTGTACTGCTCCACATTCTGTAGAGCTGTTTCAGCACGGTTCTCCAGGACCCGGTGAATTGGCCAGAACATTACCCCACATCCGTCGCAGTTCATAAGAACTAAAATGGCCACATGCATGTAATTGCATAATGGTTTTCTGGAGGCTTTGATTATGGTTTTTATTACAGTGTTAAAGTTGTCATAAATGTCCATCTATATATAACAGTCTGGCTCATGCTGTTTTCCCCTGGAGAGTTAGGTAGTCTGTCTTGGTATGTGACAATACTTCAGAAAGGTTAAAGCTCTTTGCTTTAGTTTCACTCGATTCTTTACTTTAAAACTCTTGCTTGTCTATCAGTCGGTCCATTATTATCTACAGCATCGTATCTACTGCATCAATATATGACTCTTTCAAATATATATATATCTACCATATCTTCTTATCTATCATTGATCTGTCTGAGCAGCGTATTGTCCTCTAGTCAGAAAAAGTTTACATTGTCAGGGTTCTTACGAGATGTCGGGATAAGAATGATGAATTAATACTGTGAACCTTACGTCAGCTCTAGGCTCTAGTATTTAACCGAAATAAATGACAAATGTTGTCTCCCCCCCCCCCCCAGCCCCTGATCTTTTTCTATTATGAACAAAGAGTCTAGTTTCTTCTCAACGTCATAATCTGTAAATGTTGTGCTGTGTCAACCTTCCAGGCATCGGATAGCCTGGTCCCATGAGTAAGAAAGTGGCCTGCGACACTTTGGAATCTTATTAAGGCTTCTAATATCAGTACCCCCCCCCCCCAGTGCTTTTAGATGTTTCCCCACTTAACAACCAAACACTCATTTTAACACAAGTAGGGTCTCCTCACAGTTCCCCTCTCAATACAGCTGTTGGAATGATCATGACTGGATAGGTTTACCACATGGACGTGACTAAATATAGAACTCCATAATAGTTGCTCATGTTGGCAAAATAATACAGTGATTACCTATTTCATGCTCAACAAAAACTTTAGAAAAGTCTGCCTAGCCCTGAGTTACAATTGGCAAGCCATGCTTCATTCCGACATCACCATCAACCACCCCGAGCTTAAAACCGCATGGAGTGAACGGAAGACTGTTTAGTCATTTCTTTATGACATGGAAATTGTGTCCCTGTATGAATAAATTACTGCTGTCAAAAATATGTAAAAAGGAACACAAATACAAATTGTCAAATGGCAAGCTTGTCAAGAGTGAAAGTAAAATAGATAAGTAAAGTATGTGATGCTGGGGTCAAAGTGGATTACTTCACTACAGTGCACACTTAGAAATAGAACCATAAAGCATTGCTTTATCTTTTGGGTCTATACTACAAATGTTTGAATTTCAAATCGAATAATTATTATGATGTTAAAATATACACTCACCTAAAGGATAATTAGGAACACCCGTTCAATTTCTCCTTAATGCAATGATCTACTCAACCAATCACATGGCAGTTGCTTCAATGCATTTAGGGGTGTGGTCCTGGTGAAGACAATCTCCTGAACTCCAAACTGTATGTCGGAATGGGAAAGAAAGGTGATTTAAGCAATTCTGAGCATGGCATGGTTGTTGGTGCCAGATGGGCCGGTCTGAGTATTTCATAATCTGCTCAGTTACTGGGATTTTCACGCACAACCATTTCTAGGGTTTACAAAGAATGGTGTGAAAAGGGAAAAACATCCAGTATGCGGCGGTCCTGTGGGCGAAAACGCCTTGTTGATGCTAGAGGTCAGAGGAGAATGGGCCGACTGCTTCAAGCTGATAGAAGGGCAACTTTGACTGAAATAACCACTCGTTACAACCGAGGTATGCAGCAAAGCATTTGTGAAGCCACAACATGCACAACCTTGAGGGAGATGGGGTACAACAGCAGAAGACCCCACCGGTTACCACTAATCTCCACTACAAATAGGAAAAAGAGACTACAATTTGCAAGAGTTCACCAAAATTGGACAGTTGAAGACTGGAAAATTGTTGCCTGGTCTGATGATTCTCGATTTCTGTTGAGACATTCAGATGGTAGAGTCAGAATTTGGCGTAAACAGAATGAGAACATGGATCCATCATGCCTTGTTACCACTGTGCAGGCTGGTGGTGGTCGTGTAATGTATTGGACAATGTTTTCTTGGCACACTTTAGGCCCCTTAGCGCCAATTGGGCATCGTTTAAATGCCACGGCCTACCTGAGCATTGTTTCTGACCATGTCCATCCCTTTATGGCCACCATGTAACCAGCTTCTGACGGCTACTTCCAGCAGGATAATGCACCATGTCACAAAGCTTGAATCAGTTCAATTTGGTTTCTTAAACATGACAATGAGTTCACTGTACTAAAATGGCCCCCACAGTCACCAGATCTCAACCCAATAGAGCATCTTTGGGATGTGGTGGAACGGGAGCTTTGTGCCCTGGATGTGCATCCTACAAACCTTCATCAACTGCAAGATGCTATCCTATCAATATGGGCAAACATTTCTAAAGAATGCTTTCAGCACCATGTTGAATCAATGCCACGTAGAATTAAGACAGTTCTGAAGGCGAACTTCATCATAAAGGAATTACAACACCAAAGTCCCTATCTTCTAGGGTTCCAAATGTATTGGTGCAGCTGGGTTACAGTACGTAAACAGCTTCTGTTGACTCACTTTTACACTGAAAAAATATATCATTGATCCAACATAAAATATTTAGAGCATTGATTCACATATTTTTTTTATGCTTACCCAATGTAAAATAAATAAAATAGTTCAACCCGTGATTTTTAGGTTGGCCCAGTAAATGTCATTCAATCTGGTTTTACATGTATTTTTTAAGTTCATCATAGCCAATTATCACATTTTAAGTTGAGCCAATGTAAATCATCAAATTAGTCACATTTGCATATGCAAGATACCAACTTTTGAGTGTTTACAGCTTTCATACCACACTGACAGGATTTTATCAACCAATTTATGGTCATAAGATTAGCTAAACTACATAGAGGTGAACAATCTTCTCAGTAACTGTTGCAATAAATTAAACCACTTACAGTTTGTATTATGATTGAAAAGTAAAGATTATAATTAACATTTAATAATCAAACAAATTAATCTATACAAAAGGCAGAACATACATTAAAACAAACAATTGTTAAAAAGAAAACGTGCAGAAAAGCATGCTGGGAAATGTCAACACTTGAGCGCTTCCCAGGCAGTTTAAATTTTGTCTAAATTAAAAATAATAGTTTATTCAATAAATAATATAATTGTATTATTTTAACTGAATGGAATGAGAATAAATGCATTGGATGAACAACCACTTGTCATATTATTTTTCAGTGTATTAGTGTCATTTCCAGTAACACAAGTGTGAATTGTGAGAAATCATCCAAACTCATAAGACAGTGCTTACCTAGTGCTTACCAAAAATTCAAAAACATTTCTTTAGACAAAATTACCACAAAACTGAACTACAGACATGGTTTAGCGTCACCAGATACATTACTCTTTTTGTGCCTGGTAGGATCAATGGATCAACTTCAGAATGTTTTGCGTGCAAAGGATATGCAACAAAATATTGTTCCAATCCACATTTTTAAGTTAACAGACATCTACTGTGTTATTATGAAATATTTTGTTACTGGTATGGTTTGAAGGAAATGTCTGTAAAATAAAAGAGAAGGTACTGGTAAATTCTTGCCACTAAATTTGACTGTTTATTTACAGATTTTGTTTTTACAGTGCACATTAAAAGTATGAAAGTATAAAAATTTGACTGTTTATTTACAGATTTTGTTTTTACAGTCCACATTAAAAGTATAAAGGTATAAAAACTTTCCATAAAAAATCTGTAAAAAGTACTGGTAAAAAATATACTGGTACTTTTGCTATTATTTTATTTACATTTCCTTGAAGACAATAACAGAAAATACTTAATAAACACAGCAAATGTCCATTAACACACAGAGCTGATATTACTTTGTAACGGACATCTACTGTGTTTATGAAGTGTCACGGTATTCCGTGGGTGTGTGTTAAGAGAAGGAGATCCAGGCAGGTAGGTGATTAGCTTCAATTTAATGAATAATCCAGGGAGTGTACAGGTTGCTTAGTTGCAGTTGGATAGGCGAGTAGCACAACAAGTATATATCTCTTACACACACTCTTACTGCGGTGTGGACGCGACTACACTACTATATATATAAAGAGCGTACGCAATTATACTCTAGAAAAACCTACACACTCTTCTCCCAACGAGAAAGCTTCTTGACTCCCTGGAACGACAGCCTTCACACCGTGACAATATATTATTAATGAATCGCGCCCTCCTCTCGTTCACCCGGACTGATATAGGGACTGAGCCAACCAGCTGAAAGTGTTTCATTGATTAGACTAACTCAGTCCCCAATCAGTACCAGGTGAAAGAGAGGAAGGCGCTTCACAGCAAACAACCGAAATACATTTGAATAAATAAGAACTACAGTACATAAGCACTGGCCATATAACAATTAACTAAACAAAGATATCCACCATAAACACAAACAGAATATTAATATACACAAGGAGTCCGATACTCAGTTCCTATGGAAGAGGAGTCCCACACTGGGACTCCTGTTACATAAAGTATTTGCTGTTATTGTCTTGAAGGAAAATTTTGTCAAAATAACAGAGAAAGTACTGGTAATTTGTGGATATGGATATTTTTTACAGTGTATAGGCATTTTTTATTTTGGCAAAGAGAGGGTCATGAAATGTTTTAATCAATAACATTTTAGTATCGGTCAGCTTTTGTTTCAATACAGTATGTATTGACTGTATAATCAATGTTGAAAATGTATATTTAATTTTAATAGTCTACTATTTCTGACAATTACACAATACTCAAAGCCAATTCAATGCTAAAAGTGTTCAGATGAATAACACATTCAACACTGTCCTAAAATCACGGTAACTGTATTGATTCCATGTTGTGTTCATCACATTTGGTGCAGTACAAACATCTACCTCTCCAAATACCTTGCTATGTTGGTTTTAATATCAATGGAAACAAACCAGTATACGATCTGGGCCTACATAGTTGGTTTTAATATCAATGGAAACAAACCAGTATACGATCTGGGCCTACATAGTTGGTTTTAATATCAATGGAAACAAACCAGTATACGATCTGGGCCTACATAGTTGGTTTTAATATCAATGGAAACAAAC
>JACXGM010011676.1:0-15367 GCA_016801145.1 Umbra pygmaea | reverse complement strand
AGGGATTGAACCACCAACCTTCCGATTGCTGGACAACCTACTTGACCCACTGAGCCACTGCTGCCCCTAGTTGAGGTTTGCATGGATTCCACTCAATATCAGCAGATACTTGAGAATAATGTAGAGGACTCAGTCACAAAGTTGAAGTCAAAAAGACAACGACCAAAAACACTACTCAAAATCTACTCTGGCATTTATGCAGAGGAACAAGTAGAATGTTCTGGAATGGCCATCCCAGTCCCCAGATCTGAATATCATTGAAAACATGTGGGCTGATTTGAAGCAGGCTGTTCATGCTCAGCAACCATTGAACCTAACTGAACTGGAGATGTTTTGCAAGGAGGAATGGTCCAAAATACCTTCATCCAGAATCCAGACACTCATTACAGGCTATAGGAAGCATCTAGAGGCTGTTATTTCTGCTAAAGGAGGCTCGACTAAACATTGATGTGATATTTCTGTTGGGGTGCCTAAATCTATGAAATTGTCAGGGGTGCCTAAACTTTTGCATAGGACTGTATGAAGATAATATATATTTGATGAGTTAATTATTACTGGTATTTTTTTCTTTCTGCATTATTGAACAGCATGTCCAGTTTAATAAAACAATTTAACAGATCAGTGATAGTCATTTGGGAATTGGGAAAATGATCAACTGGAACAACAAGACTGAATCAATAGATTGAAAAATGTCACAGAAATAGATGATAAGCAGCACAGTGTCAGGAAACTTGCTGGGTTAGGGCCAAAGTGTAGGTGAACGACAAGAGTTTATTCTTATGTAACACGTTACAAGTTCAAGAAACCTTCAGAGGGTTGAAACAAATATGCAGCTTTTGTTCCAGGCATCTCATTAAGGAGTGACGAATAGGACTTGTAGATTTGAAAGACTAGCACATTTTGTCTAGAACCTATTGTTTAGTTTTTTCCCCTTTCTAATTAAATTGTCTTTGATTTCTTTATCAAAGAACCAAGAGTGACATTGCTTATGTAATGTCACGCACTAGTGCAGCCTTGTTGCCCTTGTCAACCCTTCTCAGTCACTGTCAGGGAGAGTTAGTCATTTACCAACTTTCTCAAGACATTTCCTTGTAAAATGTAAAAATGTATCTCCGCTCATAAAAGTTACTCAAAAAAACTTGCAACTGGAAATAATAGCTGTTGTCAACATTGTCTGTCCCATGACACTATAATAAGAGGTAGCTACGGACAATGATCAGCTGGAGGGAAATCAGTATAAACAAACTGTACATTGTGAGCTTCACAAGGCTGGAATCTATGGCCCGTAAGTCTTTAATACGGGAAATTCGGGATCCTGATCCAGAAAAATTAGCACAATGACACAACGTGGTGTAAAGAACGCAAAACCTGGATCCCTGAGCAATGGAAAAAATTAATAAAGGTCTGACGAGTCATATTTCCTCTTATGGGTTTACTTTTTGGAGACAGCCAAAGGAATCCTTCAGCCCACAATGCTTGCTGGTAACAATTAGTGTTAAATAAAATTAAAACAGATTGGATAAAATTTTGGGGAAACCTAGACCAGCAAAAGCACCAAATAGTCAGATGAAAAAACACTATATTTCAAAATTTGGGCTAACTTTTAAAGCCCAAACGCTGTAGCATCAGCATCCATTCATCTTCATGTTGAGTGACAGGTGTCGTGGCACACCCCCAGGGCCAGCCTGGGGCATAAGCGAACCAAACGGCTGCTTGGGGCCCCGTGGCCACCAGGGGCCCCCATTCTGCTTAGGGCCCCAAAAAAGCTTGGGCCGGCACTGCACACCCTTTTGATTTGCTGCTCGTTTGTGCTAAATTCATTCAGCCCACAGGCCACTGGCTTACACCATGACAGTGGTTGTACAGTACAATCAGAGGCTAGTGTCTATTGTGTGAGCATGGGGAGAGTGATCAACTGTGGAAATGGTCGGCAATAGCACGAAGATTGAGGTGGATTATTTGCTTTCTCATTCATTTTCTTTGTTGTCTTTGGAGGAAAAATTTGATATGAAGAGACTTGGAACACACCGTCCAATCGTTCAAATAACACAAAAAAAACAAATTGTACGTTTTGTGTTAATTGCACAATCAGTTATGCCAGGAAATCTGAGGGAGAAATGTTTGTTTTAATCAGCTGATAGATTCATGGCTATCAGCTATAGTTAGTCACATGGTAATTACGCAGCATATTTAAGATGTCAGTGGGCTTACCTGCGGAAGACTACGTTCTTGCTTCAGTGTGCCATTCCACCTGCCCCTGCCTCGTTCTGTCTGGGTCTGTTGTTTTTGTATGGTTGTGGTTTGCTTTGGGGTTTTTGGTATTTTATGCCAGGCTTATCGCTCAGGATTATTGTTATTCATAGCAGCCGTTACATGTTGTGAATAGAAGAAATATATATTCACTATCTAACTATGTAGATGTGGTTGCCCTAAGGTACAGAACCATACGCCAAACAATATTTGGGTGTGTTATGTAATATTATTTAATTTAAGTATTGTTTAATACTGACGTGGCATTTTCCGTCAGAACTTGGTTTGAAAGAAAAGACCGGCTAACGTAACGACAGGTGTAGCTAAGAATTTATTATTCTGTTTCCCATGCTTACTTTATGGAGGAGATGCGGCTTGGACCCAACAAGGACTTATGGATTAACAACATTTCTCCCAAATAATTAGGAAACAATAATACAGCACATTGGATGTAGCGTAACACTATCAATGTTTGGTCAAGTTAACATGTACAGTACTATGGGAGGGGATAGGCTGAATGCACTGTATGCTGTCTGTTGAGCAGAACATCATCCAAACATTACCAGACTTCAATGACGTGGTGATTAACATTTTTCATCCCAGAAAGGATGTCGATGTGAGCTTCTCTTCAAGGCCCAGGCCTATAGACTCTCAAAGACCATCACACACGTTTCCTTTCCCTTTCCTATCTACATATTGTCTGTCTCCCTTCTATTATGACCATACTTTTTGCTGTGTTTACAGTGCCAAATTCAGGACTTGTATGATGGCATTCCAAAAAGGATTGGAGTTGTTCTTTTCCCTACCTACCCATAAGGTCCTTGATAGCTACAGTATATTGTTAGGTGTTTTACTACAGTATTTACTGTATATAAAACATATATATATTGTTAGGTGTTTATTTTGTCTATCCCCTATCACATATGCATTTATTCTCATGAATGACATTCACAATAAAATTAAAGCCAGTATATTCCACACTTAAGATACAGATATAGAGTAAATAAGGCTAGCTATATCATTATCGCTCCTCAGAAGAAGCCATTGTTATTTTCCTAATTTATTTTTGTGCAATTAAGAAAATAAAACGTTTCATTTAATCATTGCCTATAACAACCCCCTAGGTCATCAAATGGTGCTGTTGGATGAGGTAAAAGGCATAATTGTAAGCCAATTTGGTACTACCTTACTAATATCTGTGTAGCGTTTGAATGCAAGGTCTTCAATGCAGCAATGTAAGACTATCAATTTAACATTTCTGTGTCGACAAAGGTACATCCGCTTTTAACCTGGTAACCAGTATAGAGAGATTGACTTCAGTCTCACCTCTTTGACTCACCTTCTCCTAAATCAGCACACACTAACGTGAAGACCACCTGGCCTCGAGCAGCAAAAAGGGGCTTGTTAACACAGCTCAGATATCACACTGTGATGCGACACACCCGCTTCCAATCAGGCGTCAATGGGGAAGATATAAAAGGGGCTTCAAACGAGCATGAGTCATGATGGCAGAGAACAGTTGGTGGGGAAATGTGACGGTGAAGTTTGCTGGCTGCGTTGCTCCTGCAGCTACAAAAGTAAAGTTCAAATAATGTGAGTGTCGAGAACTTACATTTTTGTTTCTTCTATTTTTTTTCAGTGTTTTATAAATAAAAAACCCTCCAGGGCCAACCCCCTAATCTAGTATCTGTTCTCTTCCTGTGACAAATAATTAATTGCAGTGTGGTGTTTCTCTTGGATAATGTTTTTGTCCTTAAAAAGCTTCTCTACTGATCTTGTTTGTCTTCACATGTTAACTAACCTACTTAGCCTCTCTGCTTCCTAACTGTTAAAGTCATTGCAGATATATATTTCATGTGGTATGAGTGACTGCTAGTTTACCGAGTCTAGATCTAGCTACCGGTCCATCATCCACAACGAGAACAGAAGATAGGATACAGTTAGCTTTAAAATGACCAATAATAAAAACAATAATTATTACAAAATACATTGAAGAATAATATGAAAACATTTTAAAACATCCTCCCATTTTGAAATGGGCCCAGTTAAGCAATCACTACCCCAAAAAAGTAATCTTATCCTTGAACAATCTGTTGGCAACGAGATACAGTAAAGAGGCAGACACAGAGCTGAAACAGACCTAGGACCAGATACAATCGGATGCTGACATTTGACATCTGTTCCCCAGGGACCCTATACCTTCTGGAGCATGACGAAGAGTATGTTTTCACGCTGCCCTGTGCCTACGCTCGCTCCATCCTCACTGTGCCATGGGTGGAGTTGGGTGGCAAAGTCACCATTAACTGTGCCAAGAGCGGCTACTCGGCCACTGTCACATTCCACACCAAGCCTTTCTATGGAGGGAAAGTGCACAGGTTGGTCTCTGAATGAGTGTGTCAGTGTGAGCTACGTTTAAGTGTACATGGAGGAATCTCCTGTTTCGTGTGTTTTCGTGAATGAAGTGGCAGATGGCCTAGCAGGTTGAGCGTAGGCCTAGTAACCAAAAGGCTGCTGGTTCAAATCCATGAGCTGAGAAGATGCAACATTTTGTTGTGTCCTTGAGAACAGCACGTAACAGTAAATTATTGTTCTATATTTGTAAAAAATGTCTGAGTGAATGGACAGTAGAAAAGATTAAACTTTGAAACAAGATTTCTACAAGGTACAATCTATCCAAAGATAATATTGAGCAATGATGGGTTGTCTGTCACTAAGACTCTTTTAAAATGGCTGCTGTACTCCTTTCAGGGTGACTGCAGAGGTCAAACACAACCCAACCAACACTATTGTGTGCAAGGCCCAGGGGGAGTGGAACGGAACCTTGGAATTCACCTATAGCAGTGGAGAAACCAAAGTGATTGACACTAACAAACTGCCAGTCATCAAGAAGAAGCTTCGGCCTGTGGAAAAGCAGGAAAGTAACGAGTCCAGGTAAACACTAGTGATCCAGTGCCACTGGAAGCCATGCATGCCCATGCCATCACACTGCCTCCACCGCATTTACAGATGATGTGGTATGCTTCGGATCATGAGCCGTTCCAAGCCTTCTCCATATGCTATTCGTCCGATAATTTGGTACAGATTGATCTTCATTGTATCTGTCCAAAGAATGCTGTTCCAGAAATGGGCTGGCTTTTGTAGATGTTGTCTGGAAAAGTCTAATCTGGCCTCTATTCTTGAGGCTTATGAATGGTTAGCACGTTGTGGTGAACCCTCTGTATAAGCCAATATTCATTATTTAACATACTTTGGTAAACAGCCAGAATAACAAAACTTTTGTCATTGTCCAATTATTTCCAGACTTAACTGTAGAAGGTAATGACTGGAACAATGAGGCCTAATGTATATTGTCCCATATAAAATTGATGTAGCATTACATATTGTAAGGTTGTACCAGTAAAATGTTTTGCTATGGTGCCTTCAGGACATTAGCTTTTAGTGAACTTGGCAGATACAGGACAGTGAGTTTTATCTCAATTGCTAAAACACTAAACCTCATTCTCTGAACCAAATGCTCAGTTGTCTAAACCCATTTGTCAAATCAATCACTTTTTTTTGGCAAAACCTTAAACAAGTTTATGTAGTTAGACAACATTTGCAAAACTCTATAGGTTACACATTCTTACTTGCTAAAACACATTTCACACTGTTGTTGCTAAATAGTAAACACGGGCAGCTGCTTACACACAACAACTCAAAATTGTGCACACGTTTCTAATGACCAAACCAATTGTAGAGAATATAAGCCAAGTCAGAGTGCACAGGTGGCACAGAATGTTGAGACCAACAATGGATAGAAACAACCTGAGAGGCAGAGGACGAAGAGTACATGCAAGAGTTGGCAGACAAGGAGGGAGAAGAAGACGAGAGGAAGAGCAAGAACAGTAATTTCAGATGAAATTCGGGCAACTGTAATAGAACATGTCCTTGTACATGTAATGACAATGAGGGAAGCAGGACAAAGTTCAACCCAATTTTAGCAGATTCTCTGTGGCCACCATTAGCAGGGCATTCAGAGAAGAGAACAGGTAATCGTTTGTTTCTGTTTTGGTCATTGAAATTTCAATACCGGTGTATGCATTGGAACCTTTCATACCACACAACTATGTATAGAACTACAGTAATGTCCATTACAATCTATTGTACAGGACTGTATGCACAGGTTTATAAGTGCATGTTCCCTTCTTGTAGAATTGCATGACGTCCACATGAGGGTGAAGGACTGCACAGTTCTACCAACACCAAGAGGCTCTCATTGTTGATATGGTTCGTCAAAACAATGCTTCGCTACTGCATGAAATACAGCAAAGATTTGCTGAAGACAATGAAAACTTTGAAGGAATGAACAGTGTCAGCCTTTCTAGAATTGACCGTGTCCTCCAACAGTGTACGCATGAAGCAAGTGTACAGAGTACCCTTTGCGCACAACTCAGACAGGGTTATAAAGCTATGAATTCAGTATGTGCAAGTGAGTGTAAACTCAGACAGTTTCAGCACTGATCCTGACGGTGCAATTCTATGCCACTAGCTGTGTGTAAAACAAGAGAGCACACAAATACACTATTTCTGACATTTGTCTTTCTGTATTACTTACTACAGTACAGAATTTATTTACTGTATTTTCATATATAGAGGCTGTTTGAATTGGAATCCATGGAGAGGCCCAATGAATACCTTTTGATTGATGAAGCAGGGTTTAATATGGTGAGGAGGAGGAGAGGCAGAAACATAATTGGCCAGCGTGGCGGCAGTGTCACCCTTTGTGCAGCCATGAGTAATCATGTGGGTCTCCTCCATCATGCAACCCTGGGGCCATATAACACTGAACATCTCCTGACATTTCTGAGAAGTCTGGGATGTTTTGTTTGAGCGTGAGCAGCAGGATCTTCAGCAGTGCATCCTGTTGTTGACGTGGTTTGAGACAATGTCAGCTTTCACTGTGGTGTCCAGATACATTAATGGTTCAACATCAACCAGCAATTCATAAATGTTTGCCTTCCACCATACAGCCCTGTTTTCAACCCAATAGAAGAGTTTTTCCTCTGCGTGGCGGTGGAAGGTCTATGACCAAAACTGATATACCAGGGAAAATCTCTTGCAGGCAATGGAATTGGCCTGTGGTGACACAGGTGTAGAGTGTTGTCAAGGCTGGATCCGGCACACCAGAGGGTTCTTCCCGCATTGCCTGGCAAGGGAAAATGTTGCCTGTGATGTGGACGAGGTCCTTTGGCCAGACCCAGCACGAAGACGTGATGCTGAGAAATCAATCTTTCATTGATTTTGCGGTTTCACAATATTTTCTACAGTAGTGTACTGTCATCTGCTTTTCATTTCATTTTCTTTGTTCTTAGGCCTTCTGCAGTTGGAGTACTGTATTTTTGTATTGCCTATTGTATTTACTTGCACTACTTACAGAATACAAGATTATCACTGTACCAGTATTGATTATAATTTGTGTTTCCATTGCAAAATGTGTTTACTGTATGAAATAAAAAAAATGTTGTCTAACTAAATACCCTGAACACTGTGTTCTCAATTTGTCATGTAGCGACTAATGATTTGCTCTGTGGTGTTTATTTATTGACTAGCTGTGTGTTTGATCTGAAAGCATTGTTTGATTTTGAGAACAGATTCAATGGTTTTGATGTGATTCTTTGATTTTTCAAGCACCGTCTGGGGTTGTCTGAATGTAGTTTGAGAATTTGGTTTTGTGTTTACAGTTTTGAAAAAATGGGTTTCAAGAAATGTGCCTTAGCAATTGAGAAAAACTGTCATTCTCTTTGCATGTCTGTGTAGACGGTTATGGCAGCATGTCACCAAGTCATTGAAGGAGGGGAACATCGACCAGGCCACGGAACACAAGCATCGGCTGGAGGAGCGCCAGAGAGGGGAGGAGAGACAGAGGGCTGCAGATAACTCACCCTGGACCCCCAAATATTTCCACAAAGAGGTACAGGTTTGAGGGCATCATTAAATACTAAGTCTGGAGTTAGAGATGTGGCATTAACTCTACTGGTATACAATAACATGTAACTCTTAATACAGTACTCAGCGTAAATGAGTACACCCCAACAAATGTCTCAGAAAATCATCTGTCCCTCTTCAGAATTAATACTTTCCTGGGGCGTAGTGGGCTAAGTCACTGCATTGCAGGACAGACATGATATTCAGTGGTTCGAGCCTGACTTTGGGTTCTCCATCTTTCCCCAGACCTCCTGCACGAGGTAGCGCAAATTGGCATAGTGCTGCCCGGGATTTAGGTCAGATAAATCATATTATCTATTCTGCCACGTCACTCTCCAGCGACTCCTTGTGACCAGGACGGGCGCCTGTGAATTCAATCGCGAAAATATAGTCGGTGAACGTAATCATCCCATACATTAAATGACTAAAGGCTTCCATGTTGGAGGAGCAGTGCAAAAATAATTGGTTGGATGAACTATGTGCACCCCCTCACCATCTCACAGATCTGTCCAAAGAGTTGTGTAGCTGCCGACAATGCAGGGTTAGTGGGAATTGAGAAGGGAGAAAAAATGGGGAGGAAGACTAGGTTATGGCTAGGGTATTTATAATGACATGCAACATAAGTTGTTCCACTTACTTTTTCAATCATTTGGTAATTTATTCCATCTATGAGACTATTGTCTATTTTGCAATTTTTATTTTATTATATATATTGCTTGCTTATAGTTTTTATTTGATATTATATATGTTTATGCTTTTGAGTTAATGCAAGTATGCTCATGTAGTTTGATACTGTGACAGAGCTGTTGTGACAGAGCCCTACCTCTGAGTACTTCAGTGAGACTAGAATGTAAGTCTTCACTGCAACAAATATAGGCACATTTTCAATATTCTGCCTACATTTTAAACACTTTAAAGTCATTAGATTATAACTCTCCAGCAACTCATTGTGTGCAGATCAGGCACCTGTTAATGAAATCACAGAAGTATAGTCGGTGAATGTAATCATCCCGTGCATGATCTGACTAAAGGCTTCCATGTTGGGTGAACAGTGCGAAAGTAATCAGCGGCTGGGTGACATGTGGTTGGATGAAACAGGTGAGCACCCCTCGCCATCCCACAGATCTGTACAAGGAGTTGCGGAGCTGCCGACAAGGAAGGGGAAGAAAATGGGGTTAAAACAGACGAGTCCAACCAATCATCACACATGTTGTTGCAAGATAATTGACCAGTAAGAGTGATATTTAACCTATACAATCTCCTTCCAGTCAATGTTGACAATTATCACCACTTGAAAGGGAAATGTCTTGAGAAACAAAGTAATTGATTTACACTAAAAAGTTCAGGGCTACAAAACAATTAGTAAAGCATTGATAATCATTCTGAATACAGAGGCGAAAGTTAAAAAAGGATGGACGAGTGGTAAGCAGTCTGAGACATCCAGGCCATTTATGGAAACTAACACCTAAAAATTAGCGTTTTGTCCTAGGAAGAGTTGAGGAAAATTGGCATGCAAGTTCATCACAGTTAGCTAAAGGTGTAGAAACACAAACTGTGGTGACTGTGTCATATGACACGATACGACGTGTATGCTGTACAGGATTGACATGAAAGGGTAGCATCCACAATGGAAGCCACTGGTAAAGCCCATGCATAACATAGCCTGTTTAGCATTTTCCAGGGCCCATGATGACAAAAGTGAAGAATATTTGGACTCCATACATTGGTCAGATGAGACGAAGGTTAAACTTCTTGGAAATGATGGCATCCAAACTGTATGGCATCACAAGGGGGAAGAGTACAATGAAAAATGCATGGTACCCACAATAAAGCATGGCAGTGGAAGTGTCATTCTCCATCCAGAATCCAGGCTCTGAAAGAGCTCATTCTCCAAGAATGGAGTAAGATAGACATGACAGTATGTCGCCAACTTGTTCACTCCACGTCCAGAAGAGTTGGTGCTGTAAAAACCATGGAGGCCATACAAAATAGTAGATTTGGTAGAATTTGCGGTAGGGTGAACTCATTTTTGAAACACATAATTTGCATAAAATTTAATATTTTCTCATCCTTATGTTGGTTACAAACCTTTTATGTTCTTAATAAAAGCAAATATTAATTTCAGCTAAGTGTTCTGGTGTTTACAGAGAAATAGATACAAAGCTTAATTTTCAAAGGTGGTGAACTCATTTATGCTGACCACTGTATAGCTGTTATCCTGCTGGATATGTGAGGAGTTGGAGAGTGACATCACATGGCTGTCACTAAGTTTGGCTCCAGGTGCATCTGTCTGAATGTAACCACAGATTATCTTTTTCTGTGCCTTTTACTTTCAGGGAGAAGGCTGGATATACAACAACCCTCTTTGGAAATCTCACTGACAAAATAACTACTCTGATGGGGACTAACAGAAGGCCTCTAGCGCTATAAGCAAGGGTCCTGGACAGGGTAGGAAAATGATGGAACAGGCTCACCAGGGAGTGATGCCACTCGTTGTCCTTTGGGACCTGAGACACTGACTCTTAATGACACGAACACAAGAGGACAAACTCATGGGATCAAGGTGCCAAAGGGGGTTTCCACTCGACCCACACGGGCGGGTGGGAGAGACATATTTCTATGGTACTTAAGGTAGAGCTTTTCTATTTTTCACTTTGCCAAGGCCTTTTTTTTCCTCACATGCACAGTATGTTTCAATTTGCCACTAGTATTGTTTTTTTTTCTTGGATTGTGTTAACACACTCATTTTTCATTCAAACTTAAATTTGTTACACAGAATCTGTATTCGTAATAGATGCACAGATGGACTGAGTAGGACTTTGTAACATTTGGTTCCTATCCCACTCCTTCTCTCTAAAAAGTACAAAACTTTATGCACACAGTAATGTACAGGTATCTTACTCTGTGCAGGTATCTTACTCTCAGAGCGTCTGCTAAAAGAGTGAACATAGTCCTGCTTTAAACAAATGCAGATAACTTGGACTTGTCTGTTTTTTATACTTTGTCATTCCACCCAACATTCTATCTTTTGGAAAATATTTGAATCATTCTGTTTGTTACTGGCCGAGCCTTTAAGGTGAAGGGCAGTTAACCATTATTGATCATGGTAGGTCCCTCTAATTCAGAAGGGGTTAAATTCAGGAATTTGCCCTTATCTTCCCAATAGTCTTAAAGTATTTTTCCTCTCTGCTCACGACTCCTCATTTTAGTATTTCAGTGGGCTGCCTCTGCGTTGAATATGAAATTTGCACAGGAAGACCTCATACATGTGTTGTCTCTTCGTCATTTGGGATTATGTTGTTGACACGATACAAGTTACTGTCACCGAAATGCCAGTCAAACAAGATTTACATTTTCACACAATGATTTTTTTTGCCTAATATCTATTGCCTATATTTTATATTTAGCCAAACACCAAATTAAGACAGTTAATAGTATTTTTGGTTGGCTTCAATTTTACGTGGTTTTAAAAAAGTGATCAATGCTAAATTCTCTGGTCCTGAAGGATTTGGAAACATCATACTGGCCTCTTGCTCTGGCAGTTTTGCCAATTAAGCAGAAAATAATATTAGTCGTCACAAATCTGCTCAGATCCTTAATGCTCTCCAGGTGTCTGCAAGTTACTAATAACCTCCACCAGAACATCTGGCAGTAGTTTGCAGTATAATCCAAGACAAGGGCAAAACGGGCAAGTGCAGTAAACATGCATAACCACACGATCATTAAACTTAACCACTCTGTTTCCTACAAGACTTGCCTTATTTAAACTGAGAAGCACTTTTGTATACAGGTGAATTGGATCTCATCCCATAAACAGGACAGTGACTGATTTACTTCAAAACAGTCTGTCCACAACGACAGATGTGTCCACCCAAAATATTCTGAATGTATTATGTGCATACATTTTTTTCATAATGCAGGGCAATGTATTTAAGAGCGTTAACCAAACTAATTTACTTGGGTAATAAAACATCCCCAAGTAAAAAAAAGTATATTTAAATGTACTTGAAATGTATTTCATTTATCCTAAATATACTTCTAATATATTATTTTGGTATGTATATTTTGAAAGTATACTTGAAATATACTTAAATACATTGAATACATACTTATGGTTAAACATAAGTATACTAGAAGTATAATACTGGAGTATAATTTAAATATACTTTTTTTTACTTGAGTCTTCAACATCTCATTTGTAATAGGTTGAAGACTGTAGGAATGGAAGCATAGTTGATTTGTTGTAATAAATGTGCCCTGGCAATCACAATGCGTCTGTTCTTCCATTATAATGACAACAATATTAGATTCTCAACAGGATACTGAACTGGAGTCCTCAAGTGCAAAACACAGACATGTAATTTGAATGGTAGTGCTGCCATCGTGTGGTACATTTCATTCTCAGAATCCTCTTGTCTATACCCAAGCTTTTGATTATGATATCTAAAAGAGAAACATATACATTGTAGACCTACAGTGGATTGTATAAGCATCTGTAAAATTTTTCATTGACATCTAAGATGTTTCATTCCAGTGAATAACCTGAAATGTTACAGTAAGAGTTAAACTGCCAGAGGTAAAATTTATTTTACCAAAACTGAAAAGCTATGTATATTTCTGTGTTATGAAAAGTCAAAATAGATCAAAAGTCAAGTTCCTGAGTGACAACAGCTTGTGTGAAAGGCAGCCAGAGGCTAACAGAGCATTACACTTGTCAGAGTAAGCAAGACTGATATTTACCTGTGAAGAGAAGACTGCGCTGCTGGTTTGGTAAGAAATCCATGGCTAAGACGGCAACATAAAAAATAAGAGAGGTTTGCCTGGGCCATGAAGCATCACCTGTGGACTACGGCTGGAAGGAGGACCGATTAATCAGAATTCTAAATCTTTGGTTGATCATGCAGACTTCTGGTACTCCCTAGAGCAGAGTCACGGATGGTTTGCCAGTGGGTGGCACCCTGAACTAAAACAGAAGCAACATCATTTTGCAGGACCGTGCAATACCCTCTGGTGTCTGCCTAGTTGGTCAGAGGTTCTTCCTACAGGAAGATAAAGACCCAAAACATACATCCACTGTCAGAACTACCTTAGAAGAACAAGATGGTAGTCTTCAAATCATGAAATGGCAGCACAGTCTAAAACCCCTTTGAGCTGGTTTGGGATGAACTGGGCAGAAGGGTTAAGCAATCAACTATTGCACCACATTTTGGGAAACTTCTGCAACAGTGTTGGAAAAAACCTGAATGCAGAGAGTGTTTGGCTGTTTGATGAGTTAAATATTTACATTTCAAAATGATTCCATGATTTCAATTTTATTCACCTGGCTTATTTGTCCTGTGCTTTAATTTCAGAGTCCACTGGTGCTATGAAAATTTATATCGTAGTCTACAGTATAAAAAGATTCCAAAACAGGAATCCTATTTGGAAAAAATGAAGTAACGATACTGCAAAGGATTAAAAAAAACTTTGTTGTAAATGCTTAGCCATATGTTTGGGATATATCCAAAAAAACACATCACTGAGCAACTTACCTCCTTATTTTCAATCTACACTGGAGTTACGAGAAACAGTGAATGTTTCAGTGAACTTATAGTTTTGACACTTTACAAATCAGCAAAAATTGTGCACAGCTTGTATTGCTTAGCCAGGAAGACACCCAGATTATATCAATGTCAGATTTCTAACGTAGAGATTGATAATATTGAGATTAATAATACTGGAATATCTAAACTCAGCAAAAGAAATGTCCTCTCAATTTCAACTGCTGTAATTCTTTCTGCAAACTTAACATGAAAATATTTGTAGAAAACATTCAACACAAAGGCAGACTGAATAACTTCCACAGACGTGACCAAAATAAATAGAATGATGTATCCCTGAACAAAGGAGGAGTCAAAAGCTGCTTTAAGTACTGCAGTACATCTCCTCATGGACTGCAACATATGTGCCAGTTCTTGCTGTGAGATGTTTCCTTACTTTTCCACCAAGGTACCTGCAAGTTCCCAGACATTTCTGGGGGGAATGGCCCTAGCCCTCACCCTCCGATCCAACAGGTCCTAGCTCTTCACTGGCCATGGCAGAACACTGACATTCCTGTCTTGCAGGAAAACATGCACAGAACAAGCAGTATGGTTGACCATCACCCCTGGTGAGACAAAACTGCAACTTGTCAGTGAAGAGAACTTCTTGCAGGTCTTGTCTGGTGTAGCGAATGTGAGTTTGTGCCCATAGGTGACGTTGTTGTTGTGTGTTCCTGGTGTAACTCAGGCAGTTGTAGTTGCCATACTGTACCTGTCCTGCAGCTGTGACGTTCAAATGTACTGATCCTGTACAGTTGTTTTTACACATGGTCTGCCACTACAAGGATGATCAGCTGTCCTTCCTGTTTCTGTGTAGTGCTGTCTTAGGCTTTTCACAGTATGAACATTGAAATTTATTGCACTGGCCATGTCTAAAGTCCTCATGCCTCTTTGCAGCATCCCTAAGGCACGTTCACGCAGACGAGCAGGGACCCTGGGCAACTTTTTTTGTTAGTGCTTTTCACAGTAGTCAGTAGAAAGGGCCTAGAATCCTCAGTTTTCATAACTGTGGCCTTAATTGCCTACCTTCTGTAAGCCGTTGGTGTCTTAATGACCGTTCCACAGGTGCATGTTCATTCATTTGTTTTGGTCAATGCAGATCTGTAATGTTATTAGGCTTTTTTATTTTATTTTTTATTTAACCTTTATTTAACCAGGTAAGTTGACTAAGAACAATTTCTTATTTACAGCAACGACCTGGGAGCAATTACGGTAAAGTGTCTTGCCCAAGGACACAATGACATTTGGCTCAGTCGGGAATCGAACTGGCAACCTTCTGACTACAAGTCTGACTCCCTACCCACTGAGCCATCTGTATTTGAAACTTTGTTTGAAATAACTTTGTTTCAAATACGTTCCGAGAGGGACTTTTTTGTTTTTTTCCCCCACAATCCTGGTGTAAACAGCTCATTGGATGAGGGGAAATGTTGGCTGCAGAACAACGCCCTCCAACTGAACAGCTACGACCTAGAAATTATGCTGGTATGCTCCCCACTAAATGATGCTAATGGGCTTCCCACTAAATGATGGTAATAGGCTCCCCACTAAATGATGCTGATAGGCTCCCCACTAAA
>JACXGM010011675.1:0-24774 GCA_016801145.1 Umbra pygmaea | reverse complement strand
CACTGTGGCGTAGCGGGCTAAGTCACTGTGGCGTAGCGGGCTAAGTCACTGTGGCGTAGCGGGCTAAGTCACTGTGGCGTAGCGGGCTAAGTCACTGTGGTCCACTGTTCAACCTTGTTTTGAAAACCTGTAATGTGATCAAGAGGAAGATGGATGGTCACAAGGCATCAAAGCTGAGCTGCTTGAATATTTGCATCAGGAGTGACATAGTCACCCAACATCAGTGTGAAATTATAATTATTATTATCATACAATTTCTTTTTACACCAAATATTGATTTCTGAACATCCTAAGTTAACACTTTAGTATTGTGTTGTGTAAAAAGGAACTTTTCTGAAAAAAAAAACCCGACTGTAACCTTGACACATCTAGATGAACTGTTGGCGCAAAACCCGACTGTAATCTTGACACATCTACATGAACTGTTGGCGCAAAACCCGACTGTAACCTTGACACATCTACATGTTGGAGCAGTTGCATGGATGATCATGTCACCAGTATACAGAGGGACACTACAACTGTTAACAGATCGGTCAATATCATGGATGTATATTTTGAGAAGAAGTCCCAATATTTATTCCTGTGGAACACCTTTAAGTCTGGGACTTAAAAGGAAAGGAAAAGGAAAAATATTTCATGAAATGAGCAGATTTTTCATAAAGAACTTAGTTGGTACACAATGGTTTGTTTTTAATAGGTTACAAAAATAGAAATCAGCAATCCAACATGCTGAGCCAATTATTTAAAACCATATAATATAAATTATTTGTAGCTGTTATTTGCCAAAAGGTCACATAGCTAGTGTACTTACTGCCAGCATCCCTATGCATGTTAGTAATTAACTAACATAATATTTGAAACAGTACCATTTTCATCACTGTGGCAACTCCATTAACCAATAAAGTAATGTTCTCTGCAGGAGAGTAGAGAATGAGCAAGCTTAAAGCATGCTTGCGGATGGTTTTCACTACTAATGTAAACACGTTTTCATAACAAATAGTTATGATGGCACTAAAGAACAGTTTTCACAGTCAACACTAGAGGGTGCACTTGGACTTGTTATATAGACAGAGACCAATAACAGTGTCAGTAGTGTTCTGTAGGTCTAATGGTGTCTCTTTCTGTCTGTCTGTAGGGTGACTGTCGTTCCTACAGTTATGTGTGTGGGGTCACCAGTAAAGAGGCTCCACACTGGGATTCGCTCATGTTCTTGGCCAGACTGATTCCTCGTATGTGCCACACCATCAACAGGTAACATTAGTGCGCATAGTAAAATGTTGTGTCGAATGACTTTGATTTACTGCAGTTTGACTGGTCTATCGTTCCTCCAGAGTTGTGTATGTATTCGGGTCCCATGTGAAGGAGCCCCCCACAGATATCACTCCCACTTTCCTGACCACAGGCGTTCTCAGCACACTCAGACAGGCTGACTTTGTGGCCCACTCCATCCTCAGGGACTCTGGTAAGATGTTTCCTGCTTAAGAAGTGGTTGAAAAGCAAAATGGGGGGAGTTGAAGTGTTTGGCTTGTGAAGAGATGCTTGAACTGTTCATTGTGGCACTTGTCTGTTGTGGTAAAGCTGTACCCCTCGTGTCTCCCAGGTTACTCCGGTAAGATCAGTCAGATGCCCGTCATCCTGACCCCTCTGCACTTTGACCGCGACTCCTCGCAGAAGCAACCGTCCTGCCGGCGCTCCGTGGTCGTCAGGACATTTATCACCAGCGACTTCATGACTGGGATCCCGGCCACGCCTGGGAATCACATCCCTGAAGAGGTGCAAGCGCTAGCCACGTGACGACACCCATGTGGAGCCAAAGTACAACCAAATCTCCTCTTCTCATGACGGCTCTTCTCATGGAAGCTCTTTCTTCTCTCTCTCACTGTCTTTCCAGGTGGTGCTGAAGATGGTGAACGAGATCAAGAAGATCCCTGGCATCTCCAGGGTGATGTTTGACCTGACCTCCAAACCTCCTGGCACAACAGAGTGGGAGTAGTGTGTCTGTGGAGAGAGAAGGGAAGAACGGTGAACTCCTCCCTCCTCTTCTCCTCCACCTTTCCCCCTTTCCAAACTCCTTCTGCACTCCCTTGGCCTATCACCCTCCTATACTTCCGGTCCCACCCACTTTCTCTCTAGAACATTCCCAATCGAACAAGCAGGCAGTACTGTGACCAGCACACACCTGAAGCCGTGATACTGCTGCCCCTACGTATTTTTGGTGGGGGTTGTATTATTGTTAATATTGAGAACACGATGACTGTTCATCATTTTTTCTTTTTTTGTGTGACAATGCATTATTTCTTTCTTTTTTGGAAGTGCTGCTTCCTGTTTGGATTTAGTCCATATAGGTCAAGGGTCAAAGATCAGAGTTGAGGTATTGGATCATGTACAGTGTGCCTGTATGCAGACCAACAATACAACAAAGAACATGAACTGATTTCATGTGAAGGAGTAGGAAGAGCAGCCAGAGGTCCATCGCTTTTTGGATTTTTTTCCCCCTGATGTTTTTGTTAACTTCTGACAGGTCTATCTTTTGTATTTTCAGACATTTTGTTCCAAGATGATTTTTACGCATCCATTTCCGCGCTAATGTAATACTGTGCAAATAGTCAGGGGCAGCCTGTTCAAAGTAATTCAGCAGAAAAACTGTGACCAATTACTATTTTTAAACATTTCTTTTTGCCAAATGTAGATAAAGCTGTGTTGGGTACTTTTGTTGACGATCTACCTAAATGGAAATTGTGATTGTTAGGCTACCAACCGTTGTCATCAGAAAATATATATGTTCATTATCACAGATGTGCAACTGTGCAGGAATCCCCCAACATGACGGGGTCTCCTTTTTGTGCCTGTTCCTTATCTTTTCTCTGTTTTGACACTTTCCCCCTGACTGGGGAGAACTGATTTTTCATGCTGCAATATATGCTTTTAAAGAGAAATAAGGTGATGTGGACTGATGTTAGTTTAGTGGAAAAAAAGTGAACATTTTTGTTGTCATCAATGCAATACTGGCAAATGGCAACTTTTTGCACGTTGACTTTTTACCCATAAAGCCTTGGTGCTTTCCATGATGTGTTGAGAAGAGACAGTACTTCACTTGAAAGGTGAATGGATTTTAAAACCCAGTCACAGAACATCCCCATTAGTTTCAAATGTCAAATTAAACAACTGGCGGTCACTATTTTGAAAGTTACTTGAGGGATCCTGAAAAGGCATTCCGATAAACTTGTTCACAGTTAAATGTTTTAAACGCTCATTTTCTGGGCTAGTCAAGACTACAAGTTTAACTGGGCTGAAGCTAGCCTTCTGACAGTTCTGTCTGCCCCATGTCAGGTCTGTTAATCACATTTTATTGTGCAAAAATATCAATTAACATGCCTCTATTTATTGTCTTTGTACGTCTCCAATATTGTTTTGTCACGACAGCAGAGATTCCCAGAACACATCTGTTCTATAAATGGTCTTAATTGCAACTTGTTCTTAGTGTCTCTCCGTATGTGTTGCCTTTGACATGTGTATTTTGATGCATATGTCTACTTGGGAAACAACAACTGCTTAATTAATGGATGTTTAATTTTGTAGTTCGTTTTTACTGCAATATTGAAATAAGATTAATTTATGCAATTCTGTCAAATTCTTGAATGTTTTTCTTTGAACTGATCAACGCTCATTTTTCCTTAGTAACGTGCCTCAAACAAAGCCACCGCATGCAGTTTCAACTATGAAATTTGTATAATGAAAAACCGAGCTTTAATAAAGAAGTCCATGTAAACTCTTTCAGTTACTCATTTCCAACTATTTAAAGATGAGATGATCTATTTTCACAACTGAAGTTGTCTTTTAATGTTTGTGTTCCACATTACTATGGTTGTATAGGGCTACTTACTATGTAAATGTTATTACCATAAACCCAAAATATGTTCCTTTAGAAGGCAGCTCTTGGGTTTTAAGATGGGAAAACACCTAATTGATTTTTCACGCAGCACATTGTGTCATAAACGTGACTGAAGGGCATTTTTCACTTAAGTTGTTGAGGGCATTTAAATATCCATTGAGTTTTCACTCTGTCCTTATACCCACAAGTTGATTAGGAATGTAGATAGTGAGACTAGAATTACAGAAAGTCGACATGCCATGCGCTTTACCAGAAAATAGTGAAATTACCTTAGTTATTGGGAAAGACTAAGACAACTTAATGCATCTGTCATGGATTTCTGTTCTCTACAAGTCTTGGAAATAAACTGTAATAAACATCTGTATAAGGTGTAGGGTGTATAAACATTTGTCCTTAGGAAAACACGTGAAAAAGTAGTTTCCCCCAAAACCTTTCTATCGCTCTGTATCTAGGGAAGGTCGATACTACCGATAATATCTATATAGTAATTATATCAATCGGATATCGTTAACCGGATAACCGAATATCGATACTACCAATATTATGTCTCGTGTTTGAAGATCGATACTAGCGTCAATAGGATTGATACCACTTTCAATTTCTCTCTTACATTTTATCGAAGAATAGAACTCTCACACTTAAAAAATGTTTACAAAGCCTCACAGCTAAAGGGTAGAAATTCCATCAATCACCTTTAAATGCACTGCAAAAACATCTAAAGTACAATATAACAGGTACCTAAATTAAGATGGAATATAAAGTAAGCAAAATTATCTTTTGGTGCACAGAGATAATTTGACTTCCTACGATGTCTGAAAATAAGACAAAAACATGGTAAAAAAATCTAAAATAATAAGTAAATAATTCTTAAAGTAAGATAAAAAGTATTAAAAACGATAAATAATAACAATTAATTGTATTTATTTGGTGCTTTTTAATGACCCAAAGTGCTTTACATTGTAATGAGGGGAAGCCTACCTCATCCACCACCAATGTGTAGCACCCACTTCCATACACAGTCACACACAATCCCATTCACTTCAGTGATGCACGACAGCCATTTTGCAACAGAACGCAAACAATACATCAGCTATCAGGTGGAGAGGTGAATAGTTATATTTGCCAATTAGGAATGTGTGGGATTAGTAGGTGGCATGATTGAAATGATGCCTGGTTGAGAATTTGGCGATGACACCAGGGTAAACACCCCTACTCTTACGAATAGTGCCATGGGATCTTTAGTTACCACAGAGAGTCAACAACATTTTAACATCCCATCAGAAAGACGGCACCCTACGCACTGCTCTAGGGCATTGGGAATGGTCTTTAGACCAGAGTGCCCCCTACTGGTCCTCCAACACTACTTCCAGCAGCATTGGTCTCCCATCCAGGGACTAACCAGACCCGACCCTGCTTAGCTTTAGAAGCAAACCAGCAGTGGAATACAAGGTGCTGCTGGCAAATACCTCAGTAAATCATGATACACTACTCTCCCATATGTGAAAGTACATAAGCCACTTTTAATAATAAAATGTATAGGTATCGGTTTCAATATCGGCTACTGGCCCTGATTACTTGGTATCGGATCGAACCCAAATTTTGCAGTATCGCCCACCTCGTCCATATCCTTCTCTTCCCCCTCCAGTGGAACTCCGTTACCTAGCTTCAATTGTAAAGAGAATCGATTCTCTTTACAAATGTTATGAATTTATGTTTCACCATTAACATAATATGTTTCATTAACATAAAAATGTTAACTGTATGGTGTGATTCCACTGTAAAACTACTGTACTGTAAAGTTGCATAAACACATGCTGATCCCCGCAACTCTGCCCCTTCCCCCATGCCAGTGATTTAACTCTCAGCCTATGTAATAGCTGAGAGACAGACAGATGTAACTCAGCCAGTAGTAGTTATTTAACGTCAGTTGACATCAAATCTAATTAAATATTGCCTATACTGACTACTGTACCGTTACATAGTTATTATAACCAAGCTAAAACTGTAGCTGGCTAGAGAGAAAAAATATCAAAATGTGTATGCTAATTTAGCCATACAGTAAGCCTCGACATTTTTGAAAATTGCATGAATATCACAATGATCTACAGTTTCTCACATAAGTTAGTACACCCCTCACATTTTTGTAAATATATGATTATAACTTATGTGACACTGAAATGAAATTACCAAAATGTAAAGTAGTGAGTGTACAGCTTGTATAACAGTGTACATTTGATGTCTCTTCAAAATAACTCAACACACAGCCATTAAGGTCTAAACTGCTGGCAACAAACGTGAGTACACCCCTAAGTGAAAATGTCCAAATTCATCATGCCTGGGATTTGGGATAAATAAGCCTTATTAACTACCTTACCTATTGATTATCTACCTAACTGCTTGTGTGCAATTTCAATAGCGGAGGAATAGTTAGTGAACGTAATCATTCCGTGCGTGATCTGAGTATAGGCTTCGATGTTGGATGTTGTCAATATACTTCAGGATGAATTGAATATTCAAATGCCTTTTTTCATACTTGTCCTAACTTTTTCAGAATTTTGGCTGTACATCAAAACTGGCAACTCAACTAAAACCACGTGTTTACACAAATTAAGCACTGCTGCACTGCTACAGACTCTATCCCATGACTGACTAATGCAGGGATTGAGGTGTTTCTCTGCCCCCAGATGATTGAAGGACAAGTGTTGACAAGCTCCGACTGGCAACAACAGCTAGAGACAAAGAGGACTGTTTAGAGTAAACGATACAGAATGAAATTGACAAGGCGGTTGTCCCGTGAGAGCTAATCCACCCTGCCTGCAAGTCACCACACGCCACTGCCAATTAAATCAGAGCCCATGGCGCTTTGTATCATTCAGTGGTGCATAATTTCTTCTTCAAGAAACAAATAACAATGCCAGGCAGAAACACCCAATTAATCGTTGCATCAAATGGAGTTGATAAAACAACTAGATTGATAATTGATTGTGTCCAATAAAAATTATTATGTGGTTCTGAAAGGAATGCTACATACTTTTTACCTGTAGGCTATATATTTTGTAAACCAGTAATTATTATTACGCATTCTGTTCCTTTGATTTTCAAAATAATTGTTGTAATTGTCTAGTTGCTAAATGCAGCCCGCCGGTCCTTTAAACTGGCACACAAGGCGTTTTTAGAAATGATTACAAACCTTTCAAAGTCGATTGACGCTTCATAGCTTCACAGTGACATATCTCCTGCAGCGTACATGCTACAAACAAATGCTTGGTATGTTTGGAAAGAGGGGGTTCAGCTGATAAAATAATGCTAATATAAATAATGAGGAGTGGTTCATCAATGTTAGTGACAGCCGGAGATATTGCTATTCAAAGTTGGGTACTTTTCACTGACTTAATTTTGGTTAACTAAAAACATTACCGACCGAAATCAGGAAGTGAAAATTACAAAATAACATTTCTATAAGGAGGTAGGACATCACCCAGCACTAAAACAGGATATTTTTTTTTCGGGGGTTTGGGATAGCTGGGGTTTTATAGCGAAATAGTAAATATTTGTAGGCTGTACATACAGTATTTTATTTACCTAATTTTATGTCCCTCAAGCTTTGTCACACTGGTTCTCAAGACCTTGGAAGCATGCCAATATGGATTTTACAGTGATGTTCATCATGGTTTACAAGTATATTTCAAATAATTAACAAAAAATTAAACATACATTTTTGTATTTTTTGGCTCTATATGACATCATGCATGAAAATCATTGTCACAAAAGTTTGGGTTTGATTTATTCTTGTAGCCTGAGTTCTCTGAATCCAAAACTATAAGGCTCTTTACTGTAGGACAAAGTATGACCCTTTCAGATGTTCATTTTATTTGAAAAACAATTTTTGACTTTTGAGTCTGTCTTGATTCGCAGGTGTCTGCGAGTATGCTAAATATTCTTGAAACAAACAATAGTGATTAAATCCTGAGAAGTCAAAAAAGGAAATCCTGTTACAAAACAAAACATATATTTTCTGTAGGATACTCAAGCAAAAACGTTTGCCCACACCTGTGCTAAAGAAAGGGTGAAACAGAGGGTAATGTCAGTTATCTTGTGTGCATTCTTGGACAGGTCAACGCATTACGCATTGCACTTTATGCAAAGTTATTAAATCTGGCATCACTTTCATGTTGGCCATATTTATTTATTTATTTAACCAGGTAAGTTGACTGAGAGCAGTTACTCAATTGCAGCAATGACTTGGATACATCACACAAAATTAAATTGATCTGTGCAAAGCAGAAAGCAACACAATCACATATTACTGTATGGGTTTGATTAGCAGGCTAATCTGTCCATTATTGAAGCTATACTAAAGTTCCCTAGTTCAGGCAACACAAAACACATTGAAACATGGTGCACATGAACTGAAATATTCCTTATTTTTTCTCAAATAAACTGCCATATCCTTAGCAATCATTCATTATTGTTATTTTCCATTAATTTTAACGAACATTCTGTATCTGTGTTGGGACTGTATTGTCAGGGTGCCTTATGCAACATGGCTAATTCATCCCCTGAGGTTTGGCGAAGGCACCTGTTACGAATGCAGGTTCTTCAGAGTCTGGCACTGTGAACACAGTCTGCTACCTTACACCAGACGATAACAACATGGATATTACTGGATTACATTGGAATTACCGTTTACTTTATGGATTATGTGCATTACTCCACTTTTATGCGACCGTCTCGGCCGAGTCCAGCTGTAAACTGAAGGCCAAGTTTAACCTAAGAGGGTACAAGGACGTAGAGAAGAAAAAGGTGGTCGTAGGAGGGATGTTTCCTGTTCATCAACGCATCGTCTCTGCCGATAAAAACACATCCTCAGTGCCCGTGTCCTTGGGATGTGAGGGGTAAGTAGTCTACAGGTGTTTAGAAATGACCATGTGATACAATTATTTACAGTAGTTCAACTAGATTGAGATATGGTGAAACTGCAGGCCAATAGTGTATAATTGTCGGAAAACAATATAACAGTGTTTCCCTCGATCATATCCGTTATGACGGGAGTTCCATTGAGAACCAGAAAGAAAAGTGAAGTGTGGTTCTACCCAGTCAGCTCCTCCTGAAGAATTCCTGCTCCCTTTCATACATAATGTCCCTCAACAATTGTCATCATTCCTAATCGCTCCCTTGAGTCAACTAAAACAGTTCTTCCCTTTAGCCAGTAAGCTAAATGAAGATGATTTTGGATTGATCTCATTCTGCCCAATTAAGCAAGTGATTATGGCGCGTTGGGACCCCCAGTTGTGATATGCCTGATAGGTAACCAACCATGACTCATGAGTTTAAGCTATGTATTGTGGTCTTTTGTCACCCTCACATGGCAGCATCATGCAACTTCATTATATGTTGTTGATACTTGTGGAAATAACATTTATGTCAGAATTCCAATACAACAACTACAGTTGCTGCTGCTTCTATTACTACTACTGGTATTCCTACCACTAAGAAAGCACCTACTAATCCTACTTTTTTTACAACAGTATCAATACTATCATAATCTTGTCATAATCATCTTCACCTCCCATCCAGGTTTAACTTCCGGACGTTCCGCTGGACTCAGACGATGCTCTTCGCCATAAATGAGATCAACAACCGAAACGATCTTCTCCCTGACACAGACCTGGGTTACGTCATCTATGACTCCTGCTTTACCATCTCCAAAGCTGTAGAGGGCACACTCACCTATCTAACGGGACAGGATGAGGCTGTGCCAAACTACCGCTGTGGTACAGGGGCACCCCTGGCCGCTCTGGTGGGTGCCGGCGGATCGGACCTGTCCATTGCCACTGCTCGCATACTGGGACTCTACTATTTTCCTCAGGTATATTGTCGTTGTTTAGCAGTCGCTCTTCTACAGAATAACAGCAGATACTAAAGGGTTAATGACACACTCCAGGACCTACAGAACATACTTTGAATGACATTATTTGTGTGCAGTTTGTATCTTTTCATAAGATATGGCTTATATAATGCACAAATGAATAAAACAGAGACCTTAAAACTCTGGTGTACATCTTTAAATGCCTTGCTCGAGGCAAAATGTTTTATCACCTAAATCCCTTTAAACCTGTGATTTGTATATTTGTAGCCAAATGCTCTTAACACTAGGCCGCCAACTAGGCTACCCTCATGCAAACAGGTACATTTCACTGATCAGTATTAAAGTCAAACACCAATACAACCATAAATACAATTGGAAACCATATTATGGCAAAGTAAAATAGTTTAATAACAAAGGATTCTGATTCAATTATGTTTGCCCTTTACCTGCAATAGTTGGTGTAGTGGTCTGAGCTCCCGACGCTGGAGCACGCATGTCCCCTGGCAACGGGGGGGTTTGAGCACTGGCTTGGCTGACTGTCTTTGCGCTTCCTCTCCGACTTCCTGTCTCCCTGGCTTCTGCTTCCTACTGTCCTGTCAATAAAAACATACCCCGCCCAAAAAACATGTTTACTTGAGTGAAATCCTGGCTCCTGATTCAACTGACTACTACAGTTATGCTTTTCTTGGCCAGGTCGAAACTACAAATTAGAATCAGGTTCCAATCAGGCTTACCTTGTTAGATGAAGGTGAAATAGAATAAAATATAGTATGTACTCAATACCTACAACACTGATACTAGGAAGATCTCATAACTAAGCATTTGACTGTAAAAGTTACACCTGTTGTATCTGGCACATGACAGAAAGAAGAGATTGTATTTGCTTTAATATCTGGCTAAAGTGTCGGTATCCTAATCTTTGTCATGTGGCTCTTTTCCTCTCACTCTCTCCAGGTGAGTTATGCATCATCCTGCTCTGTGTTGGAAAGTAAGTTCCAGTTCCCCACATTCCTAAGGACCATCCCCAATGACGTTTACCAGTCTGAAGCCATTGCCCGTCTGGTGCTGCACTTTGGCTGGACCTGGGTGGGAACCATTGCCGCGGATGATGACTATGGAAAATATGGTATCAAAGCCTTTAAAGAGAAAGTAGAGGAGGCCGGCGTTTGCATCTCCTTTTCGGAGACCCTTCCCAAGGTGAGAAAGGTCCTTCACTCTTATTGTCTTCATCCATGTTTTTCCTTTTTTTTCTTTCCTTTCTGTTTTTCTTTTTTCTCACTCACTCTCCCTGACAGACTCTCTTTCTTTCCTAATCCCTCTTGAGCCACTTTTCACCTAATCTTTTTGCCTGTACCCTTAATAAATCTGCAAACAACTCTTTGCCTCTGACCTGATAATCCATCCACTGTATCTGTGTGAAATAATGTTCTGTTGAAAGTAGTTGGAGGGATGGAAATAGTTTTGACATAGTTGTGGATAATGTAAAAAGGCAGAATGATTGAAATGTACTTTGTCCAGTATGAATGTGGATGAAATAAAATAAGTAATGAATTCACTTTTTGGAAGCCTGTCTATCATTCATTTGTCCAGGTGAGCTCTCCAGCAGACATCAAGCGAATTGTGGACTCTGTGGTGAAGTCAACTGCTAAGATAATTGTGGTGTTCTCCTCCGATGTGGACCTGAACCCTATGATCCAAGAGCTGCTAAACCACAATGTCACCAACCGCACCTGGATCGCCAGTGAGGCTTGGGTCACCTCTGCACTCATAAATCAGCCTGGGGTGAGTGGGTCACCAGGGGCCACGCGGATCATAGAATTTCATTAGGCATATTTGCCAGTCCCTGTTCAAAACCACATTCTTAATGTCAGTGTTTTTGTTCTGGTCTGTTTGTGTTTTTATTCTTACATTGATTTGCGCTAGGCTTTCGGTGTATGTTGGATTGTGTATGGCTAAGGGGATGGTATGTGGGTGGTATAGATATAAATATGATGTGCATTTTGTTTATGCATAATGTTTGCATTAATGTCAATAAAAAATATTTACAAAATAATAATAATAACAATTTTCTCTAGAACAATGGTCCTCAAACCCTTCCATGGAGGGCCTAGTGTATGCAGGTTTTTGCTTTTACCTTGTACAAGCCTGATGGAGTAGCTCACTAATTGGTTAGGATCTCCCCTCACCTGGCAGTCTAGGTCCTAATTATGCTCTAATTGAAGGGAAAGACCAAAAACCAGCATACACTAGGTCCTACATGGAAGGGTTTGAGGACCACTGCTCTAGAATTTGGGTTATTTGTTTTTTTCCATGACTAGGTCAGTTCGGTGCTGGGCGGTACCCTGGGATTCGGTCTGAAGCGCGCCGACATCCCTGGCCTCAAGCAACACCTGCTAAACATTGACCCCTATGACAACCCGCTCACAGAGGAATTCTGGCAAACAGTGTTCAACTGCACGCTATACTACAGACAGGCCCTATGGCTGGCAAAAGACAATATGACAGCGGCCGGTGGGCAGTGGGACAACACAGCCATGCCCGAGGGTCTGTGTTCAGGAAAGGAACTCCTGGAGAAAGTCAACAATACCTACTCCGATGTGTCCCAGCTACGCATCACATACAGGTATATGGAATGAACCGTGAGTATGTTAGTGACCACAGTGTTGTTGATGGTTGTAATATGTGTTGTAGTGTATATAAGGCGGTGTACGCGGTGGCCCATGCCCTCCACAACATGGAGATGTGCCAGCCTGGTCAGGGCCCTTTCACTAACAACACCTGTGCTGATATCACCAAATTTGAGCCCTGGCAGGTCAGTGTGTGTGTCTTTATGTTAATTTGTTCAGTATGTGCATGTGTTTCTATATGTGTATTGACACATTCAGCCAAGTGTGGGCTGGCGTGGGCATATGTACTGAGATTCTTACTCATTTAGTATATAAACGTTTATTGTTTATATCTGTGTATTTGTGTTCTTTTATGATCCAGTCTAGGGCACTGTTGGTTTTTGTTTAGGGGTTGTGTTATTATTGTTAAATTTGCGTCACTCCCTGTTCTACTGATTGCCTATTTCGGTTGATTGAGAGACCAGTTGGGTCTAATTAGTAATTGCTTCCAGCTGGTCTTCTTTCTTCCCTATTTAGTGCTCAGTAGAACAGAGAGTGGCATGAGTCATTGATGATCTGTACCTGATGGCTGCTGTCTGTCCAGTAGGTAATATTGATATGTGTAGTTGTGACAGGAGTGCAGTTGTGTTTGAACATGTATGCATAAGCTCTGTATGTGTTTGTAGCCTCAGCATCTATGCCGCTGCGAGAGCATAGTAGATTGATATATCCGTTTTGCCTCCTGTATGTATCAGTAGAGTTTATGCGTCTGCTCTGTGTCAGTCCTAAAAAGCATAGTATTCGCTAGATACATATATTTGTTGTGCTGTACATACATATCACCTGCAACTGCCTGTGGCTGTTTCAACTGTTCTGGACAACCCTGTTATATAAACAAACATCAACCATCTACCTGCCTCGGTCTCCCTCTCTCCACCAACACCTGATTTGTGACATGTATGCTCTATGTGTGTATGTGTGTAGTTACGTCTCAGTTGTTATGTGTTTCTGATTGCTCATTGTGTGACAGCTGTGTTGTATGAATGTGTAAGATCACATCACCTTTTACTTCTGTAATTGCATTTGTAATCAATTTATAATCGCAAAAGTTATGGTATATTGGCCATATATTGAGCCTTTTTGCTCTATGTTGCTAATATATGTTATTTTAAACTGAGTTGTTCAAACCCATAATGCACATCTTTGTGCTTTAAACCTCATTGTGATTTTTAGTTGATGTATTACCTGAAGAACGTGCAGTTTAACGTCCCCCACACAAATGAGCCTTTATTTTTCCTGGACGGCGATGTGGACGGCTACTATGACATCATTAACTGGCAGTTCAAAGGTGATGGTGAAATCGCGTATGTGATGGTAGGCCGCTTCAACAGCACAGCACCCCCAGAGGCCAGGATGACTATTGACAACGACTCCATTGTATGGAACAATGATGAGCTCCAGGTGAGTAAACAGAAAGAAATTGTGTGTGTTCGAAGGTCAGGTTTAGGGTAACACTCATTTAGGTTAAACTATTTGGACATATAAAATTGGAGTAACAATTAGGTTTAGGCTTTAAAGGTTAGGGCTAGGTTGAGTTTAGGTGTTACAGGTTATAGTTAGGATCAAAGTTAGCTTTAGGGCTAAAGAAGATCCTTGGTTTTCTGGTCCCCACAAGGTTAGACAAACATGTGTGTCCATTCCTGGATGTTTTTCCAGACTCCACGCTCAGTGTGCAGTGAGAGCTGTGAGCCTGGCACCAGGAAAGGGATCAGGCAGGGAGAGCCTGTCTGCTGCTTTGACTGCATCCCCTGTGCTGAGGGAGAAATCAGCAACGCCACAGGTAACTCACAAGTACATATTCATTATTTTCAACACTTAAAGATGCATTTCACAGTTTGGCCTCTGGTTGTGCAAGTGGCGCTGTTGAGCAAAACATTGACCATTTTGTATTTTATCTGTGCCAATTCTATAAACGATATGTTACACATCCAGCCCAAAGTTGTAGGTCCCAGACTGCGTCTTTTAAGTCATAGTTTAGACAATATAAATGTTCTGACCTTTCTGTAATTGATGTGTGACAGCCAACACATTAACACAATCAACCCTATTGGTAACAATGGTTCGGCTGTTCACATTTATGAATTTCAAAGATGCAAGCATCTTGCCGGTGGCAGAATGGCACAAATAAATCATTACTCACTCTGCTGTGTTGGGTCACTGTGTATCACTGTGTGCCTCACATTGAACATGGAAAAGAGAAGTAAAACCAGAGCGCGAGCTGAGCAGGATAGAAACAAGGTAATGTCCATGCATGGGCAATGTAACATATCTGGACATGGCCGCAAGAGGAAAATGGACCCAAGAATGAAGAGAAGGATTGTTCACATGGTGGAGAAAGAACCAACGTCAAAACAGATCCAAGCCGATCAAACGCAAGGTGCAACAGTTTCAAATTGCACCATCCTTCACTGTCTGAATGAAAGTGGGCTCCATGGTAGAAGATGCTGAAAGACCCAATTTCTAAAGTAGAAACCTAAAAAGCCAGACTGGAGTTTACCAAACTGAATTTGGAGAAACTACAGTTTTCTGGAAGAATGCTCTTTGGACAGACAAAACTAAAGTGGAGCTTTTTGGTAAATCACAATAACTTTGTGTTTACAGGAACAAAAATTAAGCCTCCAAAGAAAGGAACACCATCTCTATGGTGAAATATGGAGGAACACCATCTCTATGGTGAAATATGGAGGAACACCATCTCTATGGTGAAATATGGAGGAACACCATCTCTGGCATGGAGGGCCTTAGATCTTTACAATTAAATTAGAAGACTATTAAGGAATTTTAGTGAAATGTTCAGCTTAGTGTCAGAAAGTTGATTCTCAGTCTCAGGTCAAAGACCTGAAAATCACAAATGGGAAAAGGCACCTATCAAACCTGAGAGGACTGGATTGCTTTACTGAAGAAGAGTGGGCCAAAATACCAGTCGAGAAGTGTAGAAAAATCATTCAGCGCTACAGACGATTCCAGTGATTGTGTCCAAAGGCTGTTCAACAAAATATTAGGTTAAGGGTCCCAATATTTTTGCTGTGCCATTTTCAATTGAATTTTAAATTGAAAATATTGTATATCAAATACTTTTGGCAATTTCTACTTAATTCAGAGAAAATGTGGAAGTGGAAGGGTAACAATACTTTCGACCAAGTCTGGTAGGTTTTTGGTCAGGTTCTCTGGCCTTATACAGGCCAATGTGCTTCGTCCCACAGTTCAATTGAGAGGACCTCTTAGGCTTTTTATTGATGTTATGTGTGGGGTGTGACCTTGTCAGCATTTTTAATTGCATTCTAACATCTTTTTTCTTCTGGGTCTTTTCTTCTAGGAGTATATAGTATGTGCCAATTTGTCATAATAATCATAGAGGATTTTGTTATCAATTATATTTTTATTATGTTTTTCTATAATGATTGTATTAGCTACTACTGACCTGTCCATGTCCTATCTTCTCTCAGATGCCAGGGAGTGTATCCAGTGCACTGAAGACTACTGGTCTAACATGGCACGAGACGCATGTGTCCCCAAAACTATTGAGTTCCTGGACTTCACGGAACCTCTTGGCATTACACTGATAGCCATATCTGCCTTTGGAGCGTTGACCACAATGGCTGTTGGGGTGTGTAGGCAAAAGCTTCCCCCATGTTGTAGAGTAGTGTGTTACTCGAGCTCTCTCTGACAGACGCGTGTGACACAATGCAGAAATGAGTGTGTTGATTAGTGGTGGTACCCGGGTGTGTGATGTCCACAGGTGGTGTTGCTGATCCATCTGGGAACTCCTCTGGTGAAGGCTAACGATCCCCTGCTGAGTTTCTCACTGCTGTTCTCCCTGGTGGTCACCTTCCTCAGTTCCATTGTCTTCCTTGGAGAGCCCCAACCCTGGAGCTGCATGACCAGCCAGGTGGCCCTGGCCCTGGGGTTCGCCCTATGCCTCTCCTCCATCATGGGTGGGCGTGTACACATCTTTCTGTTTTCTCTCTTTTTCCGACTCTGTCTTGCTGTTCATTCCTTTGTACATTTTCTCACTCAAGCCAGACTAAACTGTTAAACAGCAATAACCTCTTGTAAAAAGAAATTCCATTGGAAACTGTAATATTCCCATCCAAACACAAAAACATATTTGAGGGATGTAATTACTCTTTAATTTCACTGTTAAGCTAGCATCATACTGTTTCTGTTTTTCTCCCTCACATCTTATATATTCTTCGGCCCTTGACCTCCACCCCAAGTGACGAACTGACTCCATAACAGAAATATTATGTTTTGGGGTTAGTTAAAGATGCCTTCAGCGATATTACCCAATATTTATACTTATTTAGGCCCAAAGAACATGAATGTGCGCTGTCGGGCTAAAACAAGTCCCTTCTCGGGACATAGGTTTTTCTCTGAAGTGGCTACACTGTGTGCACAATTATTAGGCATTCTTGTTTTCTTGACTATTCATTCTATTATTGAACAACTACAGTGCTCTTGGTCAATGAATGAATGAATGAATGAAGGTTTATTCGGTTACTAAACATAAAACAAAATGTATATACAACAAATTCATTAGAAACAAAGAAGGTAACCAAACAGGTATAGGCTGAAGCTGTGGCTTATTATGCCTACCCTATTTACAAAAACAACATCTACCCATCAACATTAGCAATTAAATAATATACATGCATAAACATATGTATACATACACACATTCCTATGTACACATACTGCATATATACTCATATACATACATATATACATACATACATTCTAACCTCTACACTTAATATACAAATATTTATTTATTGCTTTATGATAGTTTATGCGCAGCAATTATACATAAACTTTTCTTAGACAATTCTCTTAAGCATCCGAATATTTATCAAAAATTTGTATTTTTAATTGTTTTTAAAAATAATGAATGGAATTGCTCCTCTTAAGATCATCGGTGAGACCATTCCACAAGTCGACCCCTTTTACCGAAGTGGTGTTCATTTTAAAGTTTGTTCTGACCATTTGTTTTTTAAACATGTATTCTCCTCTTAGGTTATATTTCTGGTCCCTGTGTTCAAACAAACATAATATATTTACAGGCACTGTTTTCCTATTAACTTTGAACATAAAGATGCCAGTATTCAGACTGACTAAATCGGAAATTTTATTGCTTAAAATTTTGAGAATATAGAATTTGTCAGTTCATTATACGGTGAATGATCTATCCTTATAGCTTTTTTTTATAGAATAAAAATAGGTTTTGTGTTTGTGGTATAAGCATGCCCCCATATTTCAGCACAGTAAGACAAATATGGAACAGTAAGAGAACAATACAGGATATACAAAGAAGACGTCTTCAAAAAATACTTGGTTTTATATAATATGGCTATTGTTTTAGACAGTTTTAATTGAACATGAGCAATGTGTGGCTTTCAGGATAATTTGTGGTCTAATATTATTCCAATAATTTTTTTTCGTTCACCCTTTCAAGTTCCACATAATCAATCTTTAGGCTCATGCTGGTTTTAATTTGTCGATTACTGAATATAATATATTTGGTTTTACTTAAATTAAAAGATAATTTATTGTTGTCAAACCATTGCTTAATTCTGGTCACATCAGTAATTAATTGGTAAAGATTCTCCCCAGATACATACAGTGTTGTGTCGTCTGCGAATAAGACACATTTTAACATATTGGATAACTAACAGATGTCAACTAACAGATATATAAAATAAATAACTTAGGACCAATCAAAGAACCCCGGGGCACCCCACAAGTTACTTTACGTATTTCTGATTGATGCTCATTAAAATGAACATACTGGTGTCTATTGTCAAGATAGCTTTCTAACCAAGAGTAAGCACGGCCTATAAATCCATACTGCTCTAGTTTATTCATTAACAGTTTATGATCTATGGTATCGAAGGCTTTTTTAAGGTCGACAAAAACACCCAAAGTAGAATACACTTTGTCTGATGCAGATGCTATATAATAAACTAATTTAATGACTGCCATTGAAGTTGATCGACCGCTCCTAAATCCATATTGATCGTCACTTAATATCATGCTTTTTTCTATGAAAATATCAAGCCTCTTCAGAAAAAGTTTTTCCAGTATTTTTGAAAATTGGGATAATAATGATATTGGTCTATAATTTGAGTATAAATGACTATCACCACTTTTGTAAATTGGAATTTTTTTTGCAATTTTCATCTGATCTGGAAACACGCCAGATTTAAAGGACAAATTGAAGATATAGGTCAAGGGTTCTAATATTAAATGGATTATATTTTTAACTATTTTCATATCAATATCTGTCCAATCGGTTGACCTTTTATTTTTAAAACCATTCACAATCTCTAATATTTCATTCTATATTTTATTATAGTAATGTCAGACACAATGTCAGACACATTTACTTTATCATGTAAATACACCTCAAACCGGAATAGTTAAGAAATTAAAATTGAGGTCTTGGCTTCCGTTGGAGAATATCTATGTGTGCACAATTGTTGGGCAACTATTAGTATACAGAATAATAATGCAACTAAATGAAAAACAAAACGTTTCCCATCTTTCTTGTTTATTTTCATCTTTTAAAGTGAGAATAATAAAAAACAACTAAAAATTTACAAATAAACATTTCTGAAATTTCAACACAAATCAGTAACCAATATAGACACCCTTCTTTCCAATAACAGCCGTAAGGTTTCCATTCATGGAGTTTGTCAGTTTCTTGATCTGTTGATGATCAACTTTTTGTGCAGCAGCAACCACAGCCTCCCAGACACTGTTCAGAGTGGTGTACTGTTTACCTTCATTGGAAATTGACCATTTAAGAATGGACCACACATTCTCAATAGGGTTTAGGTCAGGTGAGGAAGGGGGCCATGTCAACCATCTGGTCCGTCAAGAGTCACTCTCATCTCATCAGTCCATTAAACCTTAGAAAAATCTGTCTTCAGATATTTCTTGGCCCAGTCTTGACATTTCAACTTATGTGTCTTGTTCAGTGGTGTTCGGGTTTCAGCTGTCGTTACCATGTGTAACGTCCAGCCCTGTGTGGGCTGTAATATGGACTCCTTATATTTTAGTTGCTTCCCTGTGTGTCCTTGTTTGAGTTGCTTCCCTGTGTGCCCTTGTTTTGAGTTGCTTCCCTGTGTGTGTCCTTGGTTAGATTTCTGCCCTGTGTGTTTTGTTTTGTTATGGTTCCCGCTCCCTCTTATGTTCTGATCACATGTGTCCTGTCACCCGATAGATCCCTGTCAGTGTTAATTCAGTTCCCAGGTGTTTTCCATTGTCCCTCATTTGGTTTTGTACCTAGCTTGTGTGTTTCGTTCTTACCCCTGTCGATTATTATTTCCTGTTACGTGTTCTTTATATTGTGATGATCTCCTCAGTTCGTATCTGCATTTGGTTTCCCCTTGAGGCAGTTTTGTTTTACTCTGAGTCCACTGTGAATAAATACCTTCTGATTTCATGGAATTCCTTCGCACCTTTCTCATTCCTGTCATAACAATATAGGGATACGTGACACCATGGCCATGTCTCTGAGCACTTAACACCTTGTACTTCTGGGCACTCCAGGTATGTTGCAGTTCTGGAATATGACAGCACTGGAGGATAATGTGTTCCTGGTAGCTTCACGTTTGAGTCTTCTCAAATCTTTGACAGTTAATTTGCGTCTTTTGTTCTCAACACGTTTCCCTGTTGACTATATGTAACAAAATGTTTGATGGTTCTGTGATCACTGCCCAATATCTTAGCAATTTCAAGAGTGCTGCATTCCTCTGAAAAACTTTATAATTTTTGACTTTTCTAAGTACAATCTCTATTTTGGACCATTTTGCCTGAGGAACAGAAGCTGCCTAATTATTATGCACACCTTGGTATAGGGTGTTGATCTCCTTAGGCCACACCCTCCCTCATTACACAAATTCACATCACCTGATATGCTTAAAACCAATAAGCATTCCAGTTCATACAGCTTGGAGTTGAAACATTTGCATAATAATGATGATATGGTCAAAATTTTGACTTGCCTAATAATTCTGTGCACAGTGTATGTTTGTATTTTCTCTCTTGTTCTACTGTTTCTAGAAGTAGGGCCCGCCCTGCAACCTCATTAGTCCTCACTATACAGCTCTGGTTTGATTGACGGTTTTGGCCACCGTACTTCCTTCATTTTAGTGAACCATATGTTTTGCACTTTGCTGGGGAGTTCCCTGCCTGACGTTTGGTAAAGGAATGGATACCATAGCGGTGAGAAACACTGTTGTGTTTGAACCTAATTGCTGCAAGACAATGATTTAACTTAGATTTTGCATATAATATAAACAATATACAGTACTACACATCCAGACTAAAATGCAGGGCCTAGAAAATATGCAGATGATAGCAGTGAAACCCTTCATTTTCACAATTCATTGCAAATTTGTACAAAATCACAATTTTGCTGCCATTTGTTTAATATTACTACTTGAAATTTTCCATGGTGGATTGAGCATTATACAAATGTTGTCAGGTGTGGACAATTCTGAAATCAAGAGTGAGATTTACTCTTTAAAGGAAAATCTTGCCGTAAATAAGTTACTTAAAGATACAGTCCGCAATGTTCGTAATTGCAAAACTATTTTTACCCCCCCCCCCATTTTAGTCCGGATGTGTAGTATATTGTCTATATTATAAACACAATCCAAGTAGAATCATCATATTACCGTAGTTAGCTAGCTTGAAACCCGACAGTATTGCATTCATTCCATTACCAAGCATCAGGCAGGGAGTTCCCAAGTGGGGTAGGCTTACCACCGGAAGTTGAAGCAGCCCTGGTTGGATTCTGATGCTACCTGGCTATCACCTTAAGTTAGCATTCCATTCATTTTAGGGGTCACTTTGACAGCGAATAAATTTACATCTGAAGTGTTTAAAGACTCTATTTGTCCATGAAAAAAATAAAGGGAACACTAAGATAACACATCCTAGATCTGAATTAATTAACTAATCGTATGAAATACTTTAATATTTACATAGTTGAATGTGCAGACAACAAAATCACAAAAATGATCAATGAAAATCAAATTTATTAACCCATGGAGGTCTGGATATGGAGTCACACTCAAAATGAAAGTGGAAAACCACACTACAGGCTGATCCATCTTTGATGTAATGTCCTTAAAACAAGTGAAAATGAGACTCAGTAGTGTGTTTGGCCTCACGTGCCCGTATGACGTCCCTACAACGCCTTGGCATGCTCCTGATGAGGTGGCGGATGGTCTCCTGAGGGATGTCCTCCCAGACCTGGACTAAAGCATCCGCCAACTCCTGGACAGTCTGTGGTGCAACGTGGCATTGGTGGATGGAGCGAGACATGATGTCCCAGATGTGCTCAGTCGGATTCAGGTCTGGGGAACGGCCGGGCCAGTCCATAGCATCAATGCCTTCCTCTTGCAGGAACTGCTGACACACTCCAGCCACATGCGGTCTAGCATTGCCTTGCATTAGAAGGAACCAGGGCCAACCGCACCAGCATGTGGTCTCACAAGGGGTCTGAGGATCTCATCTCGGTACCTAATGGCAGTAAGGCTACCTCTGGCGAGCACATGGAGGGCTGTGCGACCCCACAAAGAAATGCCACCCCACACCATTACTGACCCACCGCCAAACCGGTCATGCTGGAGGATGTTGCAGGCAGCAGAAAATTCACCATGGCGTCTCCAGACTCTCACGTCTGTCACATGTGCTCAGTGTGAACCTGCTTTCATCTGTAAAGGGCACAGGGCGCCAGTGGCGAATTTGCAAATCTTGGTGTTCTATGGCAAATGCCAAACATCCTGCACGGTGTTGGGCTGTAAGCACAACCCCCACCTGTGGACGTTGAGCCCTTATATCACCCTCATGGAGTCTGTTTCTGACTGTTGGAGTGGACACATGTACATTTGTGGCTTGCTGGAGGTCATTTTTCAGGGCTCTGTCAGTGCTCCTCCTCCTCCTCCTTGCACAAAGGCAAAGGTAGCGGCCCTGCTGCTGGGTTGTTGCCCTCCTACGTCCTCCTCCACGTCTCCTGATGTACTGGTCTGTCTCCTGGTAGCACCTCCATGCTCTGGACACTACGCTGACAGACACAGCAAACCTTCTTGCCACAACTCGCATTGATACCTGAGCTACTTGTGTGGGTTATAGACTCTGTCTCATGCTACCACTAGAGTGAAAGCACTGCCAGCATTCAAAAGTGACCAAAACATCTGCCAGGAAGCATAGAAACTGGGAAGTGGTCTGTGGTCACCACCTGCAGAACCACTCCTTTATTGGGGGTGTCTTGCTAATTGCCGATAATTTCTACCTGTTGTCGGTTTCATTTGCACAACAGCATGTGAAATTGATTGTCAATCAGTGTTGCTTCCTGAGTGGACAGTGTGATTTCACAGAAGTGTGAATGACTTGGCGTTACATTGTATTTTTTAAGTGTTTTTTTTAGCAGTGTATAAAAAGCTCCATTACCTTGTATCTTACCTTATGGCCCCGTAGCAGCCGTTTTTGTGAAAATAGGCTAACTATTGTGTCATAACCACACAACTTACTGTCGCACATTAGAGAAATTACCGTATAGTCCAGGAAAAGCTTGCAGGCAATCGGGGGACGTGGAGGCATACAGTCAAAATGACAAAATAATTAATCAGAATACTTACCAAAAGTTGCTCCTGCTCCTACACTCATGGACAACTCCTACTCATGCTCTCAGTTGTAGCATTTACGTCGTCACGCTCAGCTTGAGGCTGCGCAGTATGCTCGGCTATCACTGAAAATGTGCGTCTAATTTACTTCACTTTGTCTCCATAGGAATGAATGGCAAGGCTCTGTCCATCTTATATACTGTCATTAGGAATTCCTAATGTGTGACGTATGGTTTGCTAATGTAGGGGAAGTCCACTTCAGGGAAAAAAGTAAGTCCTGAGCGGGGACGTGTTTTAGATCTAGGGCGCCTAAATTCACATTCTTTAGAACCTAGAGGCCTAAATAGTTCTATATGTCGACTTTAATATACTGTACAAATAACTAATGTTAGCAACATTTGAAAATGAGTGAATTTTAAATTTGTGGTAGAAAAGGCTTTCCTTGTATTGTTTTGTTCATGAAATACCACAAGATCCAGAATTCCTAGGGAATGTAGTGGATACTCCCCTAGTGAATAGCTTCCATTCTATGAGAAAGGAGCCTTGAATTAAGGCTGATAGCTAGGAATTAAATACATTTTGAAAATATTTTAATAATAAAAACAAATATTTATCATGACACTGTGGCAGACTTGTGTCTAGGTTTTGTAGTTACACAATTGCTGAAAGATCAGTGCTCTTTTTTGCTTTTGCCTAACAATGATGTCCCAGGATAAATTGTGCTTTAGCTTTCCATGGTGCTGAAAGAAAGATGAGACAGGCGCCAAGGTCTGAAATTAAACAAGGTTTTAGTTCAAAAGACACTTGCTTGAAAACAAAACTGCCACGAGGGTCAAAACATTGAGAGAAGCCAGTGAGAGAAGCCAGTGTTTAATAAGGGAAACATGGAATATGTTATTCTTATTAAGCAGGAAAAGATGTTACAATTCAAGATAGTTCCTCTAGATGGCACCAGGGGCTGAAAGCTGGCAGCACAATAGTCATATGAACAGTTTGGTAGTGCAAAAGTCCACTATTGAATTTGCATCTCTGAAGTCAAGCTCTGCTAACTATAGGTACTTTACCTGTCCAAAGAAATTAGGTAATAAATTCAAAAAAAGATTTTGGTAAAAAACTACGTCCGACAACTTCATATGGGCTCTGGTTTGGTATTAACATGGCTCATGCTGTGACAGTCAAAGTCGTTTATTTATCATATGCATCGAATGACATCACATCATCCTATGCAGAGAAATTCTTTTGACATGGCTCATTACATCTATGCACTGGGCTTAAAAAGATTTACAACAATATAAAGAATTTTAAAACAATAATGACAATAGTAATAATAATAGGCTATGTACTGAGCAGTGATCTGGAAAATGTACAACAGTAAAAGTAATAAATATTATGAATGGCATGGAAAATTGCTTTACAACGTCCATTTGAATTCCTCTACATCAGATGTAGAGAGCATAAAGTGACCAGAGAATGTTAGTGCTCAACAGATGATTTGTGATCAGTATCAGTGTTAGATGTTGAGCAGCCGAATGGCCTGGGGGAAGAAACTGTTTTTAAGTCTGGTAGTCCGTGCCTTGATGCTCCGGTAACGTCTGCCAGACGGCAGCAGTGAGAAAAGTTCACGGCCTGGATGGCTGTGGTCTTTTAGAATGTTCTTAGTTTTCCTAATGCATCGCTTCTGGTAGATGCCTTGCACGGAGGGGAGGGAGCAGC
>JACXGM010011674.1:0-24904 GCA_016801145.1 Umbra pygmaea | reverse complement strand
TCTTGTGTTTGTAGGTCATGTTTGTATATGTTTATAGGGTCTGGTCTTGTGTTTCTGTAATGTTGTTCTTGTTTAGTATATTTCATTGTAGTCATGTATTCTTGTCTTTGTTCCTGTCCAGTTCATCCTTGTGGTTCTTTAAATAAAATATATGTTCATTGAAGACGCGCCTGCCTCCTCAACATTGAATCGTGACAATAAGTCCCATATTACATTGTTTTTTAAAGAAAGAAAATTCTGAAATGCAATAACAACCTCAAACTAAGGCATACATTAAACATGCATAAACATTACCTTAAGTTGTGCAACTTAACTTTATAAACTAATAGTTTCAACCTGAGACTGATCTGTATATAGGCCTATATGTAAATATTAGTTTTCCTGAATCTATTTTCATTTATATATTTGATTACAATGTCACACAGCTCTGAAGGGATAGTCAACAAGTCGGCTATTTAGATCAAATTGTGGTCACCGCTACATATTTTTTGTCTTTGTTTCTGGTAGTTGTGTTTGGTGTAGTTTCATCGTCCATACAATGGAATGGATGATAAAGTTATACTCAATGTTTTCTGTTGAGTTGCTGAATAATTGGTGTTGTGCTATTATTGTGGTAAGCTAGTTCGATTTTGCAGTAGACACACTGTACAGATTTGTTTTAATTATGTTTGAACTGATTCCAAACTTTGGACACTTTCTGTTCGTTTTCTCCAGCCTGTCTCTTCTCTTAGCCCCTCACTATTTACGCTCTCTTAATTTTGTAAACAGCGCCATCAGTCTATACCCCAATCCTCATTGAGGCAAACAAGTTATTGTTGCACGTACATATATACATAATCTTATTGGATCACTTGAGATTATTCTGATGCATTTAAATTTAGGCCTGTCGCAATATGCAATAAATCAATAAATCGCATAATAAATAAAAATGAGCTCAATCATTTTTACGGCCGCAATAATTTCCATTTGCATGCTTGTTTGATTTCCTCGTCTCTCTCTCTCTCTCTCTCTACCAAAGATACTTTTGTTTTGGTTGTCTGTGGTTTTTAATTTAATTTTTATTGTGTTTGGTTTTTATTCCAGTGCATTTTTTGTTAACAGAGACTGAGCGTCCATTTTATTTTTATTTTTTTGGGTTGTTTTGTTCATTTATTGTAGATATTTCAAATGTTTTCCAGTTCCAGTGTTAAATATTCTTTAGAAATAAAAGTTTATTAATGTTTGAAAAGGTGTACCGGCGTTATTATGCCATTATCATTATATATTAAATAAAAATGGTCTCAGAACGACAATATTATCGTTTATCGCAATTTCTAGGACAATTTATCGTCCAGCAAATATTGTTATTGTGACAGGCCTACCTGAATTGTCAAGTAGTATTCTGTGATCCCTTCTCTCTGTTTACATGTACAGACTTGTATTTACACTGCTCAAAACACTGTTCACTCATCAGATCTTTGGTGAACGAAACATATTGAAGATCAAAATCTTTACTGTACATTGTGGCATTTGTGTGGCATTCCAATGGTCAATGGAAACAAATCACCAATCAATTGAGGGCGAGATTCGCACCGAAAATCAAAGTAAACAATTGAAATCACAGGCTGTTCCAACTTGAATAGATTTCATCATGGCAATTCATAATGTACCGCAGTCCTGTGTATGACCCCTATGTGCCTGTATGCACTCCAACAATGTCTGGGCAAGATCTCGATTAGACTGATGATGTCCTGGGGGATCTCCTCCCAGACCTGGATCAGGGCGTCCGTGAGCTCCTAGACAGTCTGTGGCGACATTTGGCGGCGTCGTATGCACTGACGTCCCAGAGGTTCTCAATTGGATTCAGGTCTGGAGAATGTGAGGGTTAGTCAATGGCATCAATACTTTCGTCATTCAGGAACTGCCTACACACTCTGGCCACATGAGGCCGGGCATTGTCCTGCCTTAGTAGGAACCCAGGGTGCACTGCATTAGCGTAAGGACTGATGGCGTTCACCACGGCGTCTTTAGACTCTCATGTCTGTCTCATATGCTCGGCGTGAACCTGCTCTCATCTGTGAAGAGAATGGGGTGCCAATGGCAGACCTGCAAATTGTGTTTACCGGGAAATCCCAACTGAGCTGCGTGGTGCTAAGCTGTGAGCACAGGTCCCAGTAGAGGACATCGGGCCCTCATGCCACCCTCATGGAGTCTGTTTCTGACCAAACTCAGAAACATTCACACCAGTACCCTGCTGGAGGTAATTTTTTAGGGCTCTGGCAGGGCTCCTGCTGTTACTCATCACACAAATGAGCAGATACTAGTCCTGCTGCTGGGTTGATATCCTTCTACGACCTTGTGCAGGTCTCCTTGTGTAACGGCCTGTCTCCTGGGATATTCTTTATACTCTTGAGAGTGTACTGGGATACACAGCAAACCTTGAAATAGCGCGTATGTATGTGCCATTCTGGAGAAGTTCTACTACCAGTGCAACCTGAATGGGCTGCAGGTTCCGCCTCATGCTACCAGTAGTGACAAGGCCCACAAATGCTAAACTAGATAAGAATCTGTTAGGAAGGTTAAGGAGAGATTAAATGTCTGTGGCCACCACCTGCAAAACCATTACCTTTTGGGGGTTGTCTTGCTGTTGCCTCCAGTGCACCTGTTGTCACTTTCATTTGCACTAAAACAGGTGACATTGATTCACAATCGCTTATGCTTCTTAACTGGACAGATTGATGCCCCTGAAGTTTAATTGACTTGGTGTTATACTGTGACGATTTAATGTTTATTTAATGTTTTTGAGCAGTGTATATTATGCTTCACCTTCCACTTCTTTTTTTCTTTTTTACTGCATTTTTGGAGTTGGAACCAGGCTACAAGATGTTCACTGTACATGCAATAACACCTGCAGTCTGCTGTACATGTGAGAAATACAACTTGAAACCTGAAACTACTGAAATGTAAAAATACCTATTAGATTCACTATAGCTCCTTTAATTCAGACTGAATTAACTGGTAGACATGTATTCTCCCCATGGTTAAATAGACTAGGAGTGTTAACAAAGCAAAATCTTAGCTGTCTTATTAAACTATTATCCAAAAATGATCAGGAGTTTGCAAATATTCAATGAGCTTTATGAGTCAAGTTATTCAACAAGCTTTATTAGTTAAGTTATTCAACAAGCTTTATTAGTTAAGTCACGCAGACATTTTTCCAGTTGCATCTTTGTCATCATCCTCCGAATGCAACTCCTGGTCTACTTCCTGTTTGGCCTTAAAAACCCCTGATCTACTTCCTGTTTGGCCTTAAATACCCCTGATCTACTTCCTGTTTGGCCTTAAATACCCCTGATCTACTTCCTGTTTGGCCTTAAATACCCCTTCATCACATCCAAAATGGCCTTTCATCAGGACAGTGTGTGTCAACCTCATGGTCAGTTTTCACATGGTGGCCAGCAGAATATGGTCTTAGCCAGCTGTCTCTAGTCACATGACATATAGGAAATTAAAGGTATAGCTATATATATTGCATTAAGACAGATTTATATGTCCAATTTATACATCTAATGCAGGTATTGTTATACCTATTTATTTTTACCATACATTAAGTAGTACATTTAATAACTAAGTTTTATGTCAAACATTTGCACAATCTGTAATATTTCTAATTCTTTTTCATGTTTCCATAAACTAATACACAGGACCTTATTTTGCACCACAGTGACATTGACTTTTTTCCTTTTGTTTTTCTTTCTGCAGCTCGAACATTTTGCTAGACAAGCACTTTGAGCCAAAGCTAGGGGACTTTGGCCTGGCAAGGTTCTGTCGGAGCAGCTCCAGCAGCGGGTCTGCGGGGAGGACGACTACGGTGGCCTACACCAAGACCCTGAGGGGAACACAGGCCTACCTTCCAGATGAATACCTGAAGACAGGGGAGCTGGGGGTTGCTATTGATACCTTCAGCTTTGGAGTGGTGAGAGGAGATGTTACACACCTGTCCACTTAGTAGGCCCAAACACTTCTGCTGGCCGTCTTCTTGTAACAACCCACTGATTCAGGACATCAGATGACACTCATGTTTGATATTCTGTTGCTCAGGTGCTGTTAGAGGTGCTGACTGGCCGTAGAGCGTTAGAAGTCGACAGCCAATCAAAGCCTGTCTACTTGGTGAGTTGTCCAATAACCTACTGAATTCAGATAATGCAGCAAAACTAACATTTTTGTTTTGTAAGCTTCTCCGCATGTTGAGACAGATTGTTATTGTTTTTTTATTTCACCATTATGTAACCAGTTAAGCTGATTAATAATTAGGGGTACAACGGTATGCCTAACCCGCGGTATGGTTTTAAAGGTCTTGGTACAGTGCGTTTTCAGTACAGTGCAAAACATTTTTGTAAACAATTAAAGGTCAGTTTTTAGATTAATTGGCAAGTGATTGGTGCATATCCAGAGCTATACACCAATAAGCCATAACATTATGACCACCTGCCTAATATTGTGTAGGTCCCCCTTTTGCCGCCAAAACAGCAGCCCCATACACAACAAACTGTGATGCATTGTGTCCTGAAACCTTTTTATCAGAACCAGCATTAACTTTTTTAGCAATTTGAGCTACAGTAGCTTGTCTGTTAAATTGTAGCACACGGACCAGCCTTCACTCCCCACATACATCAATGAGCCTTGGCCACCAATGACCCTGATGCCAGTTCACCGCTTATCTTTCCTTGGACCACTTTTCATATGTACCACAGACTGGGAACACCCCACAAGACCTGCAGTTTTGGAGATGCTCTGACCCAATTGTCTAGCCATCACAATTTGCCACTCGGGTCAAAACCTTACGCTTGCCCATTTTTCCTGCTTCTTCAAGTTGATGTGTTAGAAGCAAAAATTGGAATTTGATCAAAGCTTTCACTATGGCAGTTGGGGATATAGAACCAGGGACCTGCCAGACACCAGTCAGATGCCTTTACCCTTCGCCCACCAGAATGTACTGATGAGATTTTTATCGTCAGAGTATAAAGCTGTGATGTCTTGCAGTTTAAAAGTGAAAATATAGCATATATATAGCATATATATAGCATATACTCTAACGCTCCTCTTCAGAAACTAACATCTAGTATAACGCTCCTCTTCAGAAACTAACATCTAGTGTAACACTCTTCTTCAGAAACTAACATCTAGTGTAACACTCTTCTTCAGAAACTAACATCTAGTGTAACACTCCTCTTCAGAAACTAACATCTAGTGTAACACTCTTCTTCAGAAACTAACATCTAGTGTAACGCTCTTCTTTAGAAACTAACATCTAGTGTAACGCTCCTCTTCAGAAACTAACATCTAGTGTAACACTCTTCTTCAGAAACTAACATCTAGTATAACACTCTTCTTCAGAAACTAACATCTAGTGTAACCCTCTTCTTCAGAAACTAACATCTAGTATAACGCTCTTCTTCAGAAACTAACACTAACATCTAGTATAACACTCTTCTTCAGAAACTAACATCTAGTATAACCCTCTTCTTCAGAAACTAACACTAACATCTAGTATAACACTCTTCTTCAGAAACTAACATCTAGTATAACCCTCTTCTTCAGAAACTAACACTAACATCTAGTGTAACACTCTTCTTCAGAAACTAACATCTAGTATAACACTCTTCTTCAGAAACTAACATCTATTATAACCCTCTTCTTCAGAAACTAACATCTAGTATAACCCTCTTCTTCAGAAACTAACACTAACATCTAGTGTAACACTCTTCTTCAGAAACTAACATCTAGTATAACGCTCCTCTTCAGAAACTAACATCTAGTGTAACGCTCCTCTTCAGAAAATAACATCTAGTGTAACGCTCCTCTTCAGAAAATAACATCTAGTGTAACGCTCCTCTTCAGAAAATAACATCTAGTGTAACGCTCCTCTTCAGAAACTAACATCTAGTATAACGCTCTTCTTCAGAAAGACCTGGTGACCGCAGTTGAGGATGACAAAAGCCGTGTGAGGAAAGTGAGCCAAGACCAACCTAACGTTCCCCCAGCTGCTACACATATCTGGAGGAATCACCTGGACCCTAGAGTGCTGCAACCTGGGACAGGGGGTTCTGCTAGCCCACCAAGGGATACTAATGCCAGGCCAGTGTCCTCCCCTAACACAGCTGCCCCAAACGGTTCCCTGAACCTGGCTGCCTTGGCTTGTCGCTGTCTGGAGGCCCGGAAGAAGAAGAGGCCCCACATGACTGAGGTATTTGTTACAGTTAACAGTTAACTTATAAGTCATTTAGCAGACTTTGTCACTCTGCAGATCGGTTCATGCATATTCATTTATAAAGACAGTAAAAAAAGAATTGTCCTCTCAATGTCAACTGCTTTAATTTTTAGCAAACTAAATGTGTGTAAATATTTGTATTTATTTTTGTAATATATTTGTAAAAGATTTAACAACTAAGACATGAACTGAACAAGTTCCACAGAAAATCTAAAGTAACAGTGTATCTGGTGTGGCCACCAGCTGCATTAAGTACTGCAGTGCATTTCCTCTTCATGGACTGCAGCTTTGTCAGTTCTTGCTGTGAGATGTTACTTCACTCCTCCACCAAGGCACCGGCACGTTCCCAGATATTCCTGGGGGGAATGGCCCCAGCCCTCACCCTCTGATCCAACAGGTCCCATATGTGCTCAATGGGATTGAGATCCGGCCTCATTGCTAGCCATGGCAAAACACTGACATTCCTGTCTTGCAGGAAATCATGCACAGACTGAGCAGTATGGCTGGTGGCATTAACATGCTGGAGGGTCATGTCAGGATGAGCCTGCACAAAGGGTTGTACCTGCATTCTATGCCGCAATAGAGAACAGTATTAATTTGTTGTGCAACTCCATGCATGATCGGGCCTAAAATGAAAGGAACAAAACACACACTTCCTGTTAGGTCTCCCTCTCCTACACCACCAACTAACAACGCTACAAAACCTCCGTTGTGACAGGTGTTGACTTTGCTTATACTATATAAGACAATTCACACTTTTCATGTAGGAAATACTGCACTTAACAGTGTAAATTCGGGAGAATAAACCTCCTCTGTGAAAACATCAACATTTCGACAGCCTCCCAAAGGTCTTGTTTTCTTTTGAATCTATTATTTTTCTTCAGGAGGGGATAATATCTTCCTTCAAATGGTGTCTCACAGGGGACAGATATCAGTAACCACCACTTCAAAACCACAACTCAATAACAATTTTTTGGTGAATGAAATGCAGTCAGTGGTTTCAGCTGCTATTCAAATCAGCTATGAAATGTGAGGCCAGAAACCAGGCTACCAAGTTTAACAGGTCCACCATGAGTCTGGTCCAAGTTTAACAGGTCCACCATGAGTCTGGTCCACCATGAGTCTGGTCCACCATGAGTCTGGTCCACCATGAGTCTGGTCCAAGTTTAACAGGTCCACCATGAGTCTGGTCCAAGTTTAACAGGTCCACCATGAGTCTGGTCCAAGTTTAACAGGTCCACCATGAGTCTGGTCCAAGTTTAACAGGTCCACCATGAGTCTGGTCCACCATGAGTCTGGTCCACCATGAGTCTGGTCCACCATGAGTCTGGTCCACCATGAGTCTGGTCCACCATGAGTCTGGTCCACCATGAGTCTGGTCTTCAAGTATTGACTGTGTTTGCAATGGAGTTTGAATAATTTTGATTACAACTGTATGTGACCCAGGTGTTTCCGTTTTGTGACCCCCAGGTGTTTCCGTTTTGTGACCCCCAGGTGTTTCCGTTTTGTGACCCCCAGGTGTTTCCGTTTTTGACCCCCAGGTGTTCCGTTTTGTGACCCCCAGGTGTTTCCGTTTTGTGACCCCCAGGTGTTTCTGTTTTGTGACCCCCAGGTGTTTCTGTTTTGTGACCCCCAGGTGTTCCAGGTGCTTCAGGACATCTGCACTAATCTAAAGACCTCCTCCCCTCCTCCCCAGTTCCACCCCAGCCCTCCCCAGTCATCCATAGACTTGAATGTGAGCTCTCTAGCAGACGCCCTGTCCAAGATCGGCCCTCTAGAAGACACGTACCACTGCCCTCCTCACCCCAGCTGCATCCTGGATCACTCTGCCTCACTAGTCCCACCCACCTCATCTTTACTCAGTCCCTGTGAATCAGACGAGAGCCAGGGCTATTCCCAGTATTCTGCTGCCCCTGCCTTTCCGCCCCCCAGTGCTGAAAGCAAAACAGTTCCCCAGACCTTGTTGGGTTTTGATGGGGCCTCTGGAACAGTTCAGGGAAACAGCTATGCATTATCTTCACATGCTGGGAGGTTACGCTCCGGGTCACCGTGCTCCACACCAGGTAGGAGGACCAGTTGTCTCAGATCAGAGGGTCAGGTAGCCTAGCTCAACACGTTGAGGGTTTCGTAGACATGGTGGTTTTAGTTTCACTTGTTCCGTGCCCCAAGTGTACCAATATTTGGGTCGTAATCAGTAGGCACTAAACAACAAACAAGGAATAAGGAAATATTGGCAGGCATATTTGTATTTTTTACAACTTTTTTCTAAAACTTGCCATTTGAACAGATTAGAAAAACATGCAGTACATTATGCTTTGCACAAAGTACACCTCAGATCTAAACCCAGTCATGTAAAACGCAAGTGAAACGATATACTTTGTCCTTCTTTGACATTAGCCTTCCTTATCTAAAGCAGTTTATTTACGTCTTTCTGGAACAAACCTGCCAGGTTTGCCAAGCCATGGAATAGTGGTGAATGCATACAAAGAGCACTTTCTCCACAAGATGGCGCAGTATGAGGATGGCAGGATAAAGACTGGCGAGCTCTTCTCCTCTGATCTCTGTAAGCTGCTCATTCATTTGCAAATGTATACTTTTATATAGCCTAACATACTTAATGGGAGATTGGGAAATTCCCTTGAATTGTATTAATGCTTAGTGGTTATGTTACCCGTTTGATGTCAGTGACTCTCGCAATGGATTTTGGGTAATTCTAGCACAAATGTGTTAAACAGCCCATTCCAAGGAGGGCCTAATGTATGCAGGTTTTTGCTCTTAACTTGTACTGATTAATTAGGTTATTAACTGGTTCATTTTTCCCCTCTCCTGGCAGTCTAGGCAGTAATTCGAAGGGAAAGTCCAAAAAACAGCACATATCGTATTTTAGCAAATATACTGTGCGCAATATGGACGATTTTACAAATGGCGCACCCCCTCGCGCACTATACTCAGTGGCGCACTATATAGATTTTTTACACAAGATAACTACAGTTCTTATTTTTGTTCTGTACTGTTGTTATAGAGCAGCTATTCCCGAAGTTGAATACGAAATAAATTGTGGTTCAGTATTTCAATATTCAAATGTGCTTATCTGTTATTAAAGTGGTGTTTTCATGTCTGAAATAAGTCCAGTTTTACTGGCGAAAATAGTCACCAACTAGTGTCTGGATAAATATCAACATAAACAAATAGGCTGATTGGCTTCCAACCAGAAAAAACAGATCTTATTTAAACTGTTTTATTTAGTACTTGAGTAAATACCTCCAGTAGGCAAATTAAACTACAAACTGGACAATTACCGTATGTAATGCTAAAGTACAATTAAGTACAAAAAGGAAGAATATATTATACATTTATTGGACAGATTAACTATTACTTCACGCTGTGTTTGGAATTCCAGCGGAATTCAACTGGCCTGTAGCAGCGGCGGCAGACTGGGGCAAGACTGGGCTATCATCCCCACCAACAAGCTTAGCTCTCCCAACGTCTGAATGGTGGCCAACCCTCCCTTTCTCTCCCATCGTCTGAATGGTGGCCAACCCTCCCTTTCTCTCCCATCGTCTGAATGGTGGCCAACCCTCCCTTTCTCTTGCTTGAAGTGCATGAACACATATTTAAGAAACAGTATGGTAGATGCTCAAAACCGTAATGATTTGCAGTTCGAACAATCCGTCACAACTCCTTTTATCAGTGACTCGTTCCATTGTGTCGTTAATTTAATATAATTTTGTTATAAATAGCTACTCCTCCAGCCAAATACTCAAACAACAACAGCTTTTCCTGTAGCATCAAAAAGACACGTTTAATGTAATAATTGATGTAGCTGTAATGAATTAATGAATTCAATCTTTATTTATGGTTTAATGCCAATACAGGACACCAGGCACGTCACCAGACTTTCAAAACTCTCGGGGCTCAGACGACCCATGGCTGGGGGGGTTGTATGTGTTACATTAGCTATATTTTAAAAAATCCTTATCACCATGTTGTTCTTTGGAAAATATATAGCCTATAGATTATATCCTACTGATATGGAATGGCACTAATATTCTCCTCAAAGTGTATCTCTCTTAACTCATCAGATCCAAATTTAAAATGTACACCAGAGAGAGAGAGTTCTAGAAAGTATATCGACGTTTTAGACATTACCATTTATAAAATCATTGATATTATGGAACCTATACTATCTACCTCAAGCCGCAGAGTTAACAAACTTTTACGGGCTGATAGTAATAATCATAATAATAGTAATAACATAATAATCAAGTTGGTCAAATCCTTAGACTACAACGGAACTGCAGTTACAATTACTAAAGTGTTTTATTATCCAAGAACTGAGAACGAATACGAAATTAATAGTTTTATTAATATTAGCATGGTATTCACCCGCCCGTGACGTTATTATTCTTATGATGAAAGATTTGCTATATGCACAGCAGACTTCGTTTTGACCTTAAAAAATAGATGTATTTTAGAGACAAGATAGTCATTTAAACTTATAGTATAAAAGAAGATAGTCACTTCTTTTATATAAACGTATAAAACATTGTTGAATTATTATAGAGACCATCGGAATTCGAACAGTAGGCTAAACCCTTTAACAAAGCTAGTGGCTCAGCAGACTTCGTTTTGACGTAAAAAATAAAATAATAAAATATTTTATAGTAAAAAACGAATTCGGTTAGTGCTAGGGGCACTATTCAGTATGATCATACAGTACGAGTGTATGGATGTGTCATACTTTTTTTATACACTATTGCACACATTTCTTAAAAGGTCAGAATCGTGAGTTTGTTTAAATTACGTTACATATATGCATTCCTAAAAACGGTCAGATGAATACTGTAGATGGCACCCAGATTGACATAAAAGCCCACTGCTTTAGCCCAAGCTGTCTGATGTTTGGAAAGCATTTAATTTAGTTGTTAAAACTGCTGGTCAATCCATATGTAAAATGCAGAACATGCAGCACATTTTTTAAACATGAAGGCAAGTCGCATCTTCTTGCCAGTGTACACACTTTATACATAAAATTGTTTCAGCTTCTCTTGAAGTAGCTACAAGCCTTTGTAACTGTTTGAATTTATTGAAGCAAATTATTTTCTGTCCTACAAAATTATCTACTATTTACTATTCTTCCTTTTAAAATTGTATTGTACTTAAGGTTACATACTTGTCTAGTTTTTATAATTTGGGGGGTTGGTTGTTTAACATTTGTAACACAATGACTAGCTGAGTGCCCATCAAAGCTGGTCTTGGCGAGGGGACATAACGTGTAAGCTTTCTACAAAAATGATGCGCGCTTTGTAAGGGTGTGCGCAATGTTGATATCTTATACACAAAACAAGATTTCTGTGCGATGTACAAGGGTGCGTGTCAAACCTGCAGTATACTAGATGATCCTGACCTGGCGCGCCAAAGTGACTTCAAAATTATGTAGATTTTGCTGGCACGCTGGAATTTCGAGCACACAAGCCTAGGGCGTGCACCACTCTTTTTCTTTCAGCGGCGCGCGACAAAACGGAAACAGGAAGCATGGACGATATGTTCATTAACTAAAATGCTGCAAACGAATATTGCAGCCAGATATAGCTGTAAATATACAGTTTGCATGTGCTGCACCCAATGGAAAATTTTTATGTTTCAAACTACGGATGGATTGCAGAGCAAAAGCGCACAAAAAAATACAATGCTAGATTCAGAAACGAAACAAACATTGAAACATAAAATGACAATAACCAACAGAGGCAAGGGGCAACAGAATGAGCTATATACATAATTATATGACAGTAGGAATGATAAAAGTCTGGTAGTGTTTGGTTGATGATTGTGTGTGTGCTGAAAAGGGGCTTATACTGTAGCTCATTCTACAAGTAATGTTTTAACGTTGTTATTTTGCATATAGTAAAATACTAATTTTGGTAAATAGTCAAATACAACGGTCATTTTATCCAGCTTGTTGCTCTCTGATGGAGCGATATGCAAACACTGGTTTCCTTAATTATAAATGTGTACTGTACTATACATTTTGTCTTTATAGCTCTAGTAATTTAAGTTGTTTGACAAAACCTGACACATCCTGTCTGTGACGAAACTCGACATGACTCCCAATGACATTTGTCTATCTTGCGATCTTGTTTTGCGATGTTCACGCCAATATTAGGCTTTAGGCTATTTGCGGAAATACTTGAAATACTCTGAAATGGAACCTTAATGCACAAAGAGATTTTTAATCATCAAATGGCACATTCTGCCAAATGTTAAAGATATGACAGATTTTGTGCTGCTTGGTGTAGTCCGCTTATTCTACAATACATTTTCATTGTTCTTTTACATTATTTCTTTTTATCTTCCTCATTTTCCTCCCTTCCCAATTTCCTCTCAAATCCTGCCTTGTCGGCAGTTTAGCAACTCCTTGTACAGATCTGTGGGATGATGAGTATTCATCCACCCATGTCGCCCGAGCCGCGGATTCTTTTCGCACTGTTCACTTAACACAGAAGCCTTTAGTCAGATCATGCACTGGGTTATTATGTTCAGACTATACTTCTGCGATTTAATTTACAGAAGCCCGATCTGAACACAAGTATTTCCTGGAGAGCGACAGGGTAGGATAGATAATCTGATTTATCAAACCCAAATCCCAGGTAGTGCTACCAAATTTTGTGCTCCCTCATGCAGGAGGCCCGGGGAAAGTCAGAGAACCCATGGTCAGGCTCGAACCCATGACCATTGTGACGCATGTAATGCAATGCAGCAATGCTTAGCACACTATGCCATGCGGACCCCCGTTCTCTTGCGTTATTTCACTAGCCTACTCTGTCATTTTAGCCAGCTCACTGCGCTGCAAGTTTGTGTGACGCGAGTTATGGCTGACGTCCATCATCGAGAGTATATAATTGTCCTATTTTCCAGGCCTAGTTACAATTTGATATCAGATTTAAATCTTTGTCCTACAAGATCTTTTTTTTGCTGTATTAACTGCATTGTTTCTAATGACGCAAATAACTTTTGAACCTAAGTCAAAGTATGCATTGTTGTCTGAATGCTAAAAAGGTTGTTTCCATTGTTATTTCAGATGCTGAGACGAAGCCATCAAGCAGAGGACCTGAGGAGAGTGATGAGTTTGACTTTCTGTCTGAAGAGGCCAGCAGTAGTCCAGCCAACACAGAGCAAAAGAAACACCCTTGCACCAATACACACTGAAATACCTAAAAGTTGTCTGCCATACAGTTGCTGACATTCAGTTGTTGCTTAGATTCCAGTATCAGAACGAGCAAAACTCATTTTAATTTATAAAAAACATTATGGAGTATTTTCCGTGTAGCGATAATGAACTGAAGAATGTTGTTTTGAAAGGGTTAAATGTCATCAGATCCAGTAGTTTCACATATCGCTAGTTCTTCAAATAATGGTTTACAATGTTTATTTTTTGTATTTAAATTTGATTAATTTAGCAAACACTTGTATTCTGAATAGTTTACTGGAGCTATTAGGGTTAAGTGTCTTGCTTATTGGCACAAAAACAGTTTTTTTAACTCGTTCATTTTGGGATTTGAGACAAATTTTTCTTGGTTAGTGGTCTTAAGGTTTTTTGTTGTTGCATTTTTTGTATTTATGTCCTTTTTAGTAAACAAAATCAGCAGTATCTTTCACATGATTCTGACCATTGTATGATTTGTATTATCACAAACAATATACAGTATGCTAAATATTATGGGGTATGCTTTGTACATTTTATACATGCACAAATCACAATAGCTACAGTACAGTCTACTGAATGTATAACATAGATATTTAGCCTAAATGTGAATTATTTATTATTGTCTGTTATTTTGTTATCAAGAGTTAATTAAATCGTTTTACTGTACCTTCATTCATTGTGTAATGTTCCACATTGTGCTTATGATTGTAATATACAGGCCTTCAGCATAATGGCACTGTCCCCTAAGGAAACTTTTTGCTCTCAGTCTAGCCTAGGGCAGTATGTAGTCACCCCTAATAATATCTCCTATGAGTGACACTTAGCTGATATCCTGTAGGGTAATGCCACCTGTTGTCGAGGTGGTGAGCCAGCTGTAATCAGATTCTTCTTGTATTTACTACATTGGTTTCAACAGTGGGATGCGCTGCACATAATATGACAACAGCTTATTTTACCCTGGCATACAGATGTTTGCCAATGACACTTCATAATGCCATTGTAGATCATTCTAATTTTCCCAGGTTATGTGGTTGTATCATTTTGATAAATACATTTTTTACATGAATTTTTATGAAATACATTTTTTACATGAAAGTTGTACGCCGTTCTGCAGAGACTGGAGTGGTGGGAGTCATTGGCACACTCTTCTCGCCATCTCCAGTAAGGGCTTATGGACTGTGATGTTTGTATGAGGCGGATGAGAAAATGGCGGCTTCCTGGGCGGCATGAGAAGATGTAGCTTTTTCTCATTTTTAACTGTTATAGTTATTACGGGTTCAAATTCTTAAATTGATTCCCGATCTCAACACTTTTGATTAAAGTTACAACTCAAGAGTAAGTATATCGTACTAACGCTAATGCGACCTATTTTTTTGCATTTTATTGTGACAGCTAACGGTATCGCCGCCATTTTTCTTGAGGGAAGGTAGCTAGCTGTGTAGCTAGCAAGGCCGACAAGGAAAATAAATGTTCTTTACATGAATTGTTCAATTAAAGAGACGTTAATAAAAGAAGTTCCACTTAATTTCGCCGAATTATTCGAGTATGTTAGGATTGACTACGATTGCTAGACACTTCATAAGTACATTTTCTTGGTCGAAAAGTATATTAGCTAGCAAGCTATGGTTAGCTGTGGCTTTCAAGGTGTATGCTAACATTAGCAAGCTAACAAACCGAGCTACGCTACCTAAGAAGCTAGTTCTTATTAGCATATGTGCTGTGTAGCTTAGCAGTTTAGCTTTCGTTTTGGGTTGTTGTATTTAAATGCTATATATAATATGGGACTGAACAGTGAAGGTTGAACATTGTAACATGAGCTAGCTAGCTAACATGCTTCAACGCTAGTGTTAGCTAGCTAGTGTTAGCCAGCAGTACGCTGAGGTAGCTGTTTTAACAACAACAGCTAAACTGCTACAGCTTTTGTCAAAATGGCGACACCCAGAAAAGAAAGGCATGACTTTTTTTGTCTGGTCTTTTCCCAGTTCAGCAAAACACAACATCAAACAACATTGCCTGCTGCAAAACTGAAAGTCAAATATGAAAGATGACATTTTGAAGTGTACAACTACTGGGATCAAGACACTATGTTTGGATATCCGCATAATCTTTATATCATTTGTGCTGAATAACGTAACTAGTTGAGTGTAGTCATTCATTTCTGCCTGCTTAGGTCTTAGAAACATGAACTGCTGCAGGGTTTCTCCAGGGACAAACATAGTTTACATGCATACATATTAAGCTTGCAGTTGTATATAATATTGGCTACACAAATTCACTCTTAAAGCTAGAGATTATGACATGTTGAAACGGTTACAGTCCTAGCTGGCTAGCAGGGTTCAGCGCCTAATCGAGCTCTGCCTTTTCTTTGGTCAGGCTGTTCTCTGGTTGGTTTGTTTGGTTTCAGCTACAAGATGGCGGCACCCATCGACTCGCACCGTCCTGCGCCTGTGGAAATATAAGTGCAACACGTTCATTTAATGATTACATTTAGAAGACATAAAAAATATATGGATGCAAGTTGCGCAATTTTGACAGTCGTGCATTCATGTTGTTCCGGATATACTCTGATTTGACCTGCCGGCTTTTTCATATTTTCTGCAAAGCGTCTATCAAACTAAAATGGCGGCTCCCATAGACTTTCTGTTGCTTCTTCTTGGCTAAACAGGTTGGCTAACTAGCAGTAGGAACACTGCGACTGGACGGGTTGATGCTCTGTATTTTCAAGAGGACATACTGGAAACGAGACAGAAACGCATAGGTTCTGTTTTTCATTTGAGTGTCGTGTTTTAGAAGGAATTGGTTTTAACATAGTTTGTCGCTAGCCGGCTAGCTTGTTGTTGTGAGCTAGCGGGCTAGTCCTGACAGAGCCACTGGGGTCCAGTTCTGTCTTGCCGACAGTTATATTCAAAAAGCTTTTCAACTTGGGTTTTTTCATTCAAAGAGAATCTTCATCTACCGACACCATGACGTCTGGGACCTCTGGCACAGTGCTGCAGCCACGGTGGAAGCGGGTGTTGGGCTGGTCTGGCCCTGTCCCTCGGCCCCGACACGGACACCGTGCTGTGGCAATCAAAGAATTGATGGTCGTTTTCGGGGGAGGGAATGAAGGGATTGTGGACGAACTGCATGTTTACAACACAGGTGAGGTCATTCTTTTTTCTCTTCGTGCATACATGACACCGTCTATAAAGTTGAGACGTTTCCAGGTAGAATTGATTTGCACTCATCGTCTAGCTACCGTTTCCGCTAAACTGTGTTAGCATGAGCTATACCTTCAGCCGTAACTTTTAGCAGACGCATTAGCTCAGTTAGTTAGTTAGCCACTACGTTACTAAGCGAGATTGTCTAATATGTTTTACGCGCATTTGTTAAACAGTAAATTACAATGCATGGTATATTGCTGTTTGTGAGGGGATAGATGGTTACACTGTTTTCGTAGTGTAGTTAGAAGTGGTGTGAGGTGTATTGTGATGGGAGCCGTAGCAGGTTAGCTCGTAGGCTAATGTGCCCGGTGGGGGTGTGAAGCCTACAGGAAAGCGGAAATCACCCTGAGTTGAGATTGGAGGGAAAATGCAGAGAAAAATGGCGGGTTAATGGAGAACAACAACTCAATATATCAACAAAGCTGATTTCAGCGTTAAACTCGATCGTCCCTATTGTTCATACTGCACATTCAAACTACAGAGTGAAGTTATCTAAATTCATGGTTGGATGTTTTACAAACTCGCTGCAAACACACATCCGACAGATTATATCTCAGAAATTTTGAACGTCCAATATTTCTATATTAATACATCTCTATATGCATCAGCAATGACTGACCAAGTGTGTCTTGGTAGCCTGTGATTTATTATAAATCACGGGGATGTATACAGTACTCATGTACCGTACATTATACTCACTGGCATAGACGTCTGTCATGTAAGCAGATTTTCAATGCGATATTCTGACTGCATTCGGTGCCAGTGGTGTTCATATTGAAGTGCAGAAAATCTAATGGTTTACAGTAAATATTTGGAGTGCGGTATCTTCAGATCAGTGATCAAAAGGTTGCTAGATCGATTGCTTGTAATGAAACGGTGAAAAGGCTGTCATCCCGCTCGTGACAGTTAACTCTGTTTATTCCTGTACTTTGCTTTGGCAATTAGAGTACCTGCTAATTAATATATTTTTGTCGAGTATGTATGTGGTGCAGAAATTTCCCAGTCATGAATAAAGGGTATATTTCAGCTATCTCCTCAGGTGTGTAGTGCTTTTTCTTGTGAGGGAGCAACTATTTGTCCCATAGTTGGCACTGGTTGGGAAATGTTTTCCCATTTTTATACTTGATAAAACAAGGCTGAAACAGTTATGAGTAGGATTTATGATTGTTAGGCAAAGACTACAGATTATTTTAAGGGTGCCCTTATTGTTGCTATTAGTGTTTCCTATAGCCATTAACTACCCTGTTGACTTCTTTGAATAATAATAATAATAATAATATAGTATAATAATTAGCCTTTCGAGCAGCTCATTGCTAATCCTCTTTTACGGACCTGCACTCCCATTCGTGGATGTGAGATTTTGCTCTTTTTTACTGTGTTATGTCCTAATGCCAAGTGGAGTACTGTTGGTCATTCTTAAGGTAAAGTTGGTGATTATCAGGATTTGTCATCTTAAGAATTCACTGTGTTTCAGCGACCAACCAGTGGTTTATCCCTGCTGTTCGTGGGGACATCCCCCCTGGCTGTGCAGCGTACGGGTTTGTGTGCGACGGCACTAGGTTGCTCGTGTTTGGGGGGATGGTGGAATATGGCAAGTACAGCAACGATCTCTATGAGCTGCAGGTGAGTTCATCTTACAGAATAAAGACTGTACCGTCATTTAGCACGATCTCTATGAGCTGCATGTGAGTTCTCACATCTTACAGAATAAAGACTGTACCGGCATTTAGCAGGTTCTAGAGAGAGGAACAAGCTATTACTTTAGTCAGCTTTAAAGCACAAAACCCAGTTGTTTTTACATTTGTCATGATGTGCCTTTATAGACCAGCCAGGAAAGTTACATGCAGAAATGTGATGATAGCTCTAGCTACAACAAAGCTTATTGATGAGTCACTGTGATTAAAGCAGCGTTGCTCCTGATCTCTCTCTAGGCTAGCCGCTGGGAGTGGAAGCGTCTGAAGCCCAAGTCTCCCAAGAACGGCCCTCCTCCCTGCCCCCGGCTGGGGCACAGCTTCTCACTTGTAGGGAACAAATGCTTCCTGTTTGGTGGCCTGGCAAATGACAGTGAGGATCCCAAGAACAACATCCCCAGGTAAGCTGGGTCACTACAGATATGAACTAGATCAGTTTAGAACAGGTGTCTCCACCCCTGGTACTGGAGCGATTATAGGGAGGAGATATGTTGTGTTGTGATACTTGATAGAGGGGGGCAGGATGATGTCGTGTGATGTTGTACTAGACAGGGCGGCAGGATGATGTCGTGTGTTATATTTGGTAGAGTGCGGTAGGATGATGTTGTGTGTTATATTTGGTAGAGGGTGGCAGGATGATGTCGTGTGGTGTTATACTTGAAAAGGCGGCAGGATGATGTCGTGTGTTGATATATTTGGTAGAGTGCGGTAGGATGATGTCGTGTGTTATACTTGGTAGAGGGTGTCAGGATGATGTCGTGTGGTGTTATACTTGACAGAGGGCAGCAGGATGATGCCGTGTGGTTTTATACTTGACAGAGGCCGGCAGGATGATGTCGTGTGGTGTTATACTTGACAGGGCAGCAGGATGATGTTGTGTGGTGTTATACTTGAAAAGGCGGCAGGATGATGTCGTGTGTTGTTATATTTGGTAGAGTGCGGTAGGATGATGTTGTGTGTTATACTTGGTAGAGGGTGGCAGGATGATGTCGTGTGGTGTTATACTTGAAAAGGCGGCAGGATGATGTCGTGTGTTGTTATATTTGGTAGAGTGCGGTAGGATGATGTTGTGTGTTATACTTGGTAGAGGGTGGCAGGATGATGTCGTGTGGTGTTATACTTGAAAAGGCGGCAGGATGATGTCGTGTGTTGATATATTTGGTAGAGTGCGGTAGGATGATGTCGTGTGTTATACTTGGTAGAGGGTGTCAGGATGATATCGTGTGGTGTTATACTTGACAGGGCAGCAGGATGATGTCGTGTGGTGTTATACTTGACAGGGCAGCAGGATGATGTCGTGTGGTGTTATTCTTGATAAGAGGGCGGCAGGATGATGTTGTGTGGTGTTATACTTGACAGGGCAGCAGGATGATGTCGTGTGTTATACTTGGTAGAGGGTGTCAGGATGATGTCGTGTGTTGTTATACTTGACAGAGGGCGGCAGGATGATGTCGTGTGTTGTTATATTTGGTAGAGTGCGGTAGGATGATGTTATGTGTTATATTTGGTAGAGGGTGTCAGGATGATGTCGTGTGTTATACTTGGTAGAGGGTGTCAGGATGATGTCGTGTGTTATACTTGGTAGAGGGTGTCAGGATGATGTCGTGTGGTGTTATACTTGACAGGGCAGCAGGATGATGTCGTGTGTTATACTTGGTAGAGGGTGTCAGGATGATGTCGTGTGGTGTTATACTTGACAGGGCAGCAGGATGATGTCGTGTGTTATACTTGGTAGAGGGTGTCAGGATGATGCCGTGTGGTTTTATACTTGACAGAGGCCGGCAGGATGATGTCTTGTGGTGTTATTCTTGATAAGAGGGCGGCAGGATGAAGTCCTCTGCAATGATGTCCATGTAATCATTCGGAACCTCATCAGGCTTTCATCGACAGTGCTTAGGTGGATGGGAGGATCGGTAACAAAGTAGATTAGACCAATAGGCACGCAGCTATCGTCCTGAGGAGGAAATCAACATGGATGTTGGTAGTGCTGGGCTGTATACCGGTTCACACCGAATTCCGGTATTTATTTTCGTCATAATATAAATTTTTTACATACCGCCATAGCGGTGTATTTGAATAGACAACGTCCCGAACGCTGCGCTGTGCAACACTTCCGAATACATTGTATTCCAACCTGGAATGCTGTTTGATTCATGTAGCCTACTGTACTATTTGGGTGGGCTTTTATGTCAATCTGGGTGCCATCTACAGTAGCTACTATAGAATACGTCAGGAGGAACGTCCCGGAACAAGCCGATATCATGGTCAACATTCATCTTTCTTGTCAGCAGAAACTGACATATAAAGAAAGTTGTCTCTAAAGTTTAGAACAATTGAATTTCTAGTGGAGAATGGATACTGAAGTTGTGCTTTCTGTCTTCAGTGAAAGCATACAACCAATAGTATAATATTTTACAGTCAAAACGATGCCTGCTGTGCATATAGCAACTCTTTCATCATAAGAATAATATAATGGGCGGGTGAGCACTGCTACAATTAATAAAATTATGAATATTGTAGTCGTTCCCGGTTTTCGGATAATAAAACACTTTAGCGTTCGTAACTGCATTTACTTTGTAAGTCTAAGGTTTTGGCCAACTGGTATATTCTGTATGAGGTGTCCATGATTATTACTGTCTGCTCATAAAAGTGTTATACTCTGCGACTTAAGTTAGATGGTATAGTTTCCAAAATATCAACGTTTTTATAAATATATTTATAAAGTATATATCATTTCTAGGTCTCTCTGCTATTTTAAATTTGCATCTGATGAGTTAAGAGAGAAAATCTGTCAAGAGAATATACAATATGTGCCATTCCATAGGATATAATACATAGAATACAATTTATTTTGTATCCCACTTTAGGAAAAGCTGGTCTAAAACAACAGTACAGAACCAAAATAATGACTGCAGTTATTGTGTGTAAAAAACTTTCTATTTAGCGCGCCTCTGAACCATTTATAAAAATGTGGATATCACACAAAGTATATTCACTAAAATACAGTATGCTACTAGTGTGGAATTATTCTACAATATTCACTCATTATGACAGTAAAATAGACCATCCTAAGTCAATCTACTGCAATAATTCCTTTCTCATACTGTAAAAAACTGCTGGGAACACTTGATTATGCATGGAAAAATAAATATACCGTCATATACTGTGAAACCGGTAGAATTTTGACAAATACAGTGATATAAATTTTTGGTCATACCGCCCAGCTGTAGATGGCGGCTATTTGGGCTCTATTTTCATATTCAAAGGAGAGATATAAGAGTCTGGGTTAGTCTGGGTATCGGGACATTGGAACCGCTGATTCCTACATGAGAGTAACCATTCCTTTTACAAATTTGATCACGAACTGTTAAGGTTGAGTATTATTGTTTTATTGAAATATACACCTTTGGAACGGTCATTTAGACACCAACAGTGTAGAGAGGGTAATTATTTTTATAGTTATGAAACCTGGGGACACTGAACAGACCTTTCTACTGACTCTAAAAAACACCTAAGATGCCCAGGGTCTTTACAAGGAGACAGGAAGGACAGCTGATCGTCCCCACAGTGGCAGACCATGGCTGAATCCCAATATGCATACTACATACTAAAAGTACGTACTATGCAGGTGGTGGTAAAGTACGTACTTTTAAGTATAAAGTAAGCGAGTATGCTAGTATGGGGACATACTAACACGTCATAACGTTGCATCTAAAATTAGACCACTCCCACAAGCGATGAAGCCCGCGAAGCTTGAACATTAAACATTTGGCACAACCTGTTCGCATTTTATTTAAACTTTATTTAATATTGGTAAATAACAAAAAAAACTCATGTAATGACACGTTTATTATTACCTAACTTTTGGATACTTACATTTAAACACTGCTAAAGAAGGACTGGCTTCGGGAAACCCCTCCTATTCTGTATTGCAAAGGATTGTGGGCTATATCAGCCCAAAAAGCATGCAGGGTTGCATACTTCAAAAATCCCATGGAAATAGTAGACCATCCGGGGACTACTGACATACTATTTTTGCGTACTATGGTTTGGGACATACTAATCATATTCTGGCATACTATATAGTATGCATACTATGCGTAATGAGACTCAGCCCAAGTCTAAACACCTGCATAGGTTAGGTACATCTGATCATCACACCTGCAGGAGAGGTACAGGATGACAACCACAACTTTCCACGTCACAGCCCGGATCTCATTTCCGTTGAGCATGTCTGGGACCTGTTTGATCAGAAGATGAGGGCTAGGGCTGTTCCCCCCAGAAATGTCCAGGAACATGCAGGTGCCTTGGTGAAGGAGTGTGGTAACATCTCACTGCAAGAACTGACAAATCTGATGCATTCCATAAAGAGGGGATGCACTGCAGTACTTAATGCACCTGGTGGCCACACAAGATACTGACTGTTACTTTAGATTTTGCCCCCCCTTTGTTATTATACCAATACTATTGTTACACCAAAAATTCATTTCTGAACACTTAAGTTACTGTAGAGGAGTTGTAACAATGGAATTACTTTATTTTTCCTGCTGACCCACTTACAAACACTGTAAGAACTGTATTCTTTGTTATATAAAAAATAAAAAAGAACTATATATATGTGTTAATGATTCCCTACAGTATTGCAATGCATTGTAACAAAAACCAAATGGTCTAAAATGCATAAAGTATATGAAATACAGACCGACACGTGCACGTTGACACACTGTGGAAAAACAACTTGTCACGTCCTTGTTGAAATTCCTGGTAAAACAGCAAAATATCCACTGCGTGGTGTAGAAAATAATTCTTCCTTTTTATTTCAAATAAAAACAAAATCATTTGGTGTAGAAAACAATTCTTCCTTTTTATTTCAAATAAAAACAAAATCATTTGGTGTAGAAAACAATTCTTCCTTTTTATTTCAAATAAAAACAAAATCATTTGGTGTAGAAAATAATTCTTCCTTTTTATTTCAAATAAAAACAAAATCATTTGGTGTAGAAAATAATTCTTCCTTTTTATTTCAAATAAAAACAAAATCATTTGGTGTAGAAAATAATTCTTCCTTTTTATTTCACTACATTAAAAAAATAAATGTTGTACATCTTTTGGTAGCTGCTCTGCAGTGTTCTACAGTGTACCTTGACCACAATATTGTTATTTAAAAATGAATATTAACTCTTTGTATTATTGACAACACTGCTTTTTTAGTTTATTTGACAAACACTGCTCAAAATCTATGTAAACTATATTGGTCAGGCTATTCTGACTGTGAATTCCATCACGGCAACTCATAATGTCAGTCAGTAATGTCTATGGCCTTTACGTGCCTGTATGCCCTTCTGACAATGTCTGTGCATGGTCCGATTGAAATGGCAGACAGTGTCCTGCTCCCAGACCTGGATGAGGGCATCAGTGAACAGTCTGGGAGCAGACATTTCAACAAGGCGTCATTTGTGGACCTGCCAATTCTGGTGTTCTCTGGCAAATGCTAATGGAGCTGCATGCTGCTGTGCTGAGAGCACAGGTCCCGCTAGAGGACATCGGCCCTCATGCCACCTTCATGGAGTCTGTTTCTGACAGTTTGGTCAGAAACATGCACATCCTTAGCCCACTGGAGGTCATTTTGTAGGGCTCTGGCAGGGCTCTTTCCGTTCCTCCTCACAGAAAGGAGCAGAGACGGTCCTGCTGCTAGGTTGATGCCCCCCTAGACCCCATCCAGGTCTCCTTGTGTAATGGCCCATCTCCTGGTATCTCCTCCATGTTCTTGAGGCTGTACTGAGAGGCACAGCAAACGTTCTTGAAACAGCACGTATGGATGTGCCATCCTGGAGGACCTGGACTATCTGATCTACCTGAATGGGCTGCAGGAACCTCCTCATGCTACCAGTAGTGACAAGGACACTAGCAAAATGCAAAACTAGAGAAGAATCAGTAAGGATAAGGGGAGATTGTCTGTGGCCACCACCTGTAAAACCATTCCCTTTTTGGGGGTTGTCTTGCTGTTGCCTCTCCAGGCTAAAATGGGAAGTCATGCATGAATAAAGAACCTGAATGAAATTCAGTGAATTTCATATGAAGTAATAATTACATAACTGAGAAGTTTGTGTGAGCCCGAGGTTTGAGATATAAAGTGGAATTGCAAAAAATACACGCGAAATCACCAGAATTTAGAAAATAATTTAACATAATTGGCCAAAAAATAAAACATTTTATATAGCCCTATATTCATTTTCATAAGATAAGCTTTTTTCTTGGAATTTTTTCCCGATTTTTATGTATTTTTTTTCTTCCCAATTCCCACTAACCCTGTCAGCAGCTCCGTAACTCCTTGTTAACCCACAGATCTGTACAGGGACATGGTTTATCACATGGTATATCATATTTAGCACATGGTTTATCACATGGTATATCATATTTAGCACATGGTTTATCACATGGTATATCATATTTAGCACATGGTTTATCACATGGTATATCATATTTAGCACATGGTTTATCACATGGTATATCATATTTAGCACATGGTTTATCACATGGTATATCATATTTAGCA
>JACXGM010011673.1:0-17979 GCA_016801145.1 Umbra pygmaea | reverse complement strand
CAAATGCACACACAAACATACACTGAGTATAAACAAAAACCACGATACATTCATTTTCCTAGGTGGAAGGGAGGAAATAAGAAAGACGTTGTGTGACGACAACTTGTATGATTTATATATACTCTCGTTTTCTCTGGGTGTATATATACACATCCGATCTCTATCAGCCTGCTGCAATGACTCTCACTGTCTCACTCTCTGTCTGTCTGTCTCTGTCTCTCTCCTCTGGCTGACTTTGCAAATTGAAGTCTGAACTCGACGATTTTGACGTCTTCATGGTGAAACTGAGCGGGGAAAAATGGACGAACCGCAGGCATATGTTGAACCCACGGAGACCGAGCTCGAGAGACACATCAAGGCTGTGTATTATAAATCTCTGACAGTGACTGTGTGGGAGGAGATAAGAGATGCACGACTCTCTGTTCCGCCTCTGACGGAGTGATGTATGCCCTCCTTAGCTTGTGTGTGTGATCTGAACACACATTCAGCAATGTCTCCCCTCTTATCGCCGCTCAAACTGGTCTCTGTGGAAGACCGATGGCCAAACGCAGGACGTGCACATGCAGCTTCACATCAAAGGGGTACACAGGTGATTATGGGAGACGCTGTATGGTCGCTGTGCAGCAATGATTGGAGGAGCAAAGAAAGAGATTATGAGATGAAGGAGAGACGAGGGAGAGGAAGGAGGGAGAGGGAGGAGGGAGAGGAAGGAGGGAGAGGAAGATGCAGATTGATACAAAAATCGAGAAAGAGTGGACAGAAGAGAATGTGACATAGATAACGAGACAGAGAAGGATTGAGACAGAACGAGAGTAGACAGCTTTATTGAGAGATTCCAGACGCTTTTGATTTATGACTTAACTCTTCCATATTTCAAACCTCCATAAGAAGGCTTCATTTAGCTGGTGTTTTCTATACGACAGTCTGTGTTCTGCCCTATTAATCACACAAACAGCATTGCTGGGATCACAACACCTTCAATACACAACCAGTGTATGATATTCATTATTATTTAGGTGGTTTGAATCCTAAATGCTGATTGGCTTAAAGCTCTGTGATGCCTCCTGCCAAAGAACAGCTCTTAGCCGTGCAGAACGGACAAAGGTGCCATGAAATGTTCCTGGGAGCACTGCTGCCTCCCAGGCTGACGTTTAAGGAGCCCCGCCAGGTCAAAGAAACTCCAACCTTTCTTTTCCATCAGCCAATCAAATTTAAATAGTACGATCATTTACACTTTACTATTAAGTTCTCGAAGCTGCAAGAAGCCAACAGTGGCCTAGTGATTATAACACCTGACTAGTAACCAGCACCGGTATAGCAACCAGCAGGTTTACAGATCAAATACCAAGCTGTTATTTGAATTTGTTCCTTAACATAACAGTTACCTAAAATGTGTAAGTTACTACGTATTTGTAGGCATGTGTGGCGAATGTATACAATGTTAAATGTTATATTTCTTTTAAAGAATATTTTTCAACTTTTAATAACTAGCTGAACATTTGTTTGCTATAGGTTATGGTTAAGGATAGGTTATGGTTAGGTTATGGTTAGGTTATGGTTAGGTTATGGTTAGGTAAAGGTTAGGGTTAAGGTTTAGGGTTAAGGTCAGGTGGGGTTAAGGTTAGGGTAAAAGTCAGGCCGGGTTTAAGGTTAGGAAAGGATTAAGGTTGGGTTAAGTTTAGGCAAGGGTTAGGTTTAGGTTTAAGGTCAGGTAGGGGTTATGTTTATATTAAGGTTAGGTAAGGATTAAGGTTATGTAAAGGTTAAGGTAAGGGTTAACAGAAGGTTATGCTTCTTTTTAATGGACTGTGTCTACAAGTTTGATATTTCCAGTAGGAATGAAGAACAACGGGTGGAGTTGCTTTAACCTGCAGCAGAGCCTACCAGACACATTTCAGGGCAATTGTGTCCTGTGTGCCTTAGCCGTGGTACAGTATATTAGCTGTGGTATATTAGCTGTGGAATATTAGCCGTGGTATATTAGCCGTGGAATATTAGCCATATTCCACACCTTCTTGTTCATTTTTTCTTACACATACAAGTTAATTTCTTCTTAGTCCCTTCTGAAATACTTGCTATATGCATTCATAATAAGTGACAGCAGTATGGCCCAACAATTTTACCTTTCATCCCATGGGAGCATTTACAGCACAGACTAAATATAGCACAATACATGTCCCTGAAGCTATTTAAAATTGCCAATCCACCTGTCAATCACATTGCCTCATCATTCACACCTATCATCTTACACCGCCCATCAATCAGCCGTCCACACCTAAGGCAACACAGGCATGCGTTTGCTCCTCCCCAAATTCCCAGAGGCAACTAGATCCATTTTAATAACTGCCATTGATGCTAAAGCTAAGGGATATTAGGCAGGACAGCTCCTCATCAGTATGGCTCCACTACAGATACACAGAAGCAGCTGGTGTTGTCTAGCTGTTCTCCAGCCCTGAGACATCCTACCATCTGCAGTCTCTCACTGGGAATGTGGACTTCCTCATTTAGGAAAGACTGGGGGAGGAGCAGGAAGGAACAGGTCATCTATCTTGGTGAGGAGTGGAGAGGAGAATGGCAATGTTTCTGTCAGCTGGTCGCTTCTCTCACCCAGCGGTGACTGGAGATGGAGTGGTTTACTGAAAGGGTGATGGATGTGTGCCCTGAACGTGTCTCTCTATGATAGAATGTACTCACACACAGATACACACACACACAGAGACACCCACCGGCCCATCTAACCCATTGTTTTGTTCTGATTTAAAATCAAAGGTCACAGGTGTACATAATAAACAGAGTATGATTCTTTCACCAGGTTTCGTATAAGCAATAGGCCTACAGCATTTTTGTGGTGTGTGTGTGTCTTTTGGTTTAACATATTAGGACCAGATAGTAATATTTGCCAGAAATTGTGATATTAGGACCATTTGACAGTCCCCATGAAAACAACAATTTCTGACTTAGGGGTTATGTTTAGGGCCAAAACTACAATTAGTTTTAGTGTTCAATTTAGGGTACTTTTAGGTTCAGGCATTTTAGGTTGGGTTTTAGGTTAAGTTTAGGTATTAGGGGGAGGTTAGGTTTAGGCATAAATTGTGTTATTGAGGTTAAGGTTAGGTTTAGTGTGAGGTTAAGGTTAGGGTTAGGATTAGGGATAAGGTTAGGGTTAAGGTTAGGTCCCAACGACATAAGTTGTACATGACTGTGTGTGTGTGCGCGTGCGTGCGTTGTATGTGTGTCAGGTCTTTGTACATGAGGTGGCCCAAATTCATAGTGAAACATGACAAATTAGTCCCTAGTATACAAAATGTTATATCCAGCAAGGGTTTAAGAAAAATATATTATTTCCACATTCAAGAATTGCAGGTTAGAGTTAGTCATTTGGACTAGGTTCAATGTAGGTTTAAATATTAGGTTATTGAGGCTGAGGTTAGGTTAGGGAAAAGGAACATGGATTTCAGGTTAGGTTAGGTTTTAGGCCATCACTGGGATAGAAAAACAAATGTGTGTTTTTATCGATACATGGACCCTCAGAGAAAGTGATTGAGAGTGTGAAACTGAGCGAGAATGAAGAGGTCAGTGAGAAGAAACTGATCTATGAAGAGGGAGAGGAAAACGTGGACTAACAGAAAGGCAATGGAGTGTCATAAGAGGTGGAGACAGAGAGAGAGAGAGAGAGAGAGAGAGAGAGAGAGAGAGAGAGAGAGAGAGAGAGAGAGAGAGAGAGAGAGAGAGAGAGAGAGAGAGAGAGAGAGAGAAAATGAAGAGATAAGGATGTGAATGAAGAAGAAACTTGGGTGTTGATGAAAAGATGGGTCAAAAAAAGACTGTGTGAACCCATGCATGATTTCTGGCCTAGAGGTGTATGGTGGCCCTCACAGAACCAAGGATGAAGCTGGCATGCACATCTACCGTACTATCTGACAGGAATGGATCGTGTCCTGTTACACATCGATTTTGCATCCAGTCTGAAGCTCCTGTTCTACAGGCCTGTGCTGCTTCTGTGTCAAACACCTAAGTGAGAGTAGAGTGAGAAAAACAAACCCCCATCACCTGTGTATATCAGTCATTTTCATCGCACAGTAAATTGAGCAGATCTATTTATTGGCTTGAGTCCACACAGAGTAGGAAACACACACTGTGTGTAATATACCTGAAGGCAGAAGTCACTCTCTGTAACAGTTAATTTTTATAAACAAAGTAATGTGATTCAGATTAGCAATAACAGCCCTGGGCTCATGCTTCAAGGACAGAAAACGGATTGCTCATTTAATACACAAAACATGCCTCTATCTGAAGCCTCTTTTCTTCTCTACCCGACTCAAACAACACACACACACACACTCCTTCTGTCTCTGTTTGTGTTGTTAGTTTCAGACAGTGCCTCTGGGCTCGCAGCATCTAACTATCTCACACACACACACACCGATATTAAATATTATTGCTTAACATATCATACCAAGGTCAGTAGCTAAGAATATATGGCCATACATATAAAAAATCTAGACATATATTTGAAAATATATGACCATATATTTTGATTAAAAGATTTGATTTACAAAATGAGGAAATATAAGTTACATATATAAAAACTGCCCATTTGGAATATTTCGACATATATGTACATATATGTGATGATGTTTCCACCGTATATGCTGATATCTGACATATAAGTATACATACATATATGGCCATATATTGAATGTCCATATGAGATACATTTAAAAAAGATTTTACCAAATATTTCATTAACATACTGTACATGTCATACCCACAGTCTGAGCATCCGGTTTAGCAAAGTGACACAAATGAGGAAGTGCCTTAAATCTGCATTTTATCTGAACAATTCCAGCTGGGGGCGATATGTCTGGTTGCAAAAGAGCTTGGTTTCTGTAATAGTCTATGGGAATGAATGACACTTCTCACTTGATTTATTACCTCAGTAAACATTTTCATAATGGGTATATGGACTTAATCGCTAGATTTAAGCTTTCTGCAATTTATAATGATGTACATTTTTTTAATTATGGTCTTGTTGATTTTAAAATTGGCGTTTAGGGCGTGGCTATAGTGTTCGGTTGTACGACAAGAAACTCAAAGGAGTTGGCAGTTCAGTTTTTCCAGTAAGTAACATTACATTTTGTTTTAATACTCTTTTTCATTAGCATCCCAATTAATATCAGTTAGCTAGCTAGATTACTCCTTCTCACATCCGCAACCAAGATGTCTGCGCCCTTAACGACAAATTCAATGACTCAAATCAGATCTTCACAAACCAATGGGTGACGTTGCACATGTTACATCCAGTGATATAAACAATCTATGATTATACCCCTAATTATCATCACATATATAGTACTGTATATAACATCAATATCTCACACATAAGCATTCATTCTTGTTTGAATTTGTAGACGAATTGTTAACTGACATAAGGCAAGAATAAATGTAGCAGTATTTTTATATTATTTATTTACATAATCTCATATGTACATTGAAAGATATTATACATTACATCACTTATACACTCTGTAAACCATAGGTAAATGCAGATATGGATGTCAAATATATAAAAATTGCAACTTTTTGTATGTTTTGAAATATATGTATATATATGAGATGATTTTTCAGCCATGTATGACGATATATGACATATAAGTTATGTAAATACAGTATATGGCCATATGTTAGATTTCCATATGGGTACCCTCACACACACACACACACAAAATTCTCAAGCCCCACCCAAAAAAATAACACTGACCATAGTATCACACAGTCTTAGTTCCCTAACCTGTTATGTTGAAGTTTTCCAATCCTGCAACTAGCTTGATTAACATAGGACCTATAAGGTTTGTTCATGTGTGATCTCACTGTTCAATGCTGGGTGTGGCAGCTTGTGTTGGGGATCATTATCATTCAATGGACAAAGAAGGGGAGAAATTGAATGTGAGGAAAGGAATTGAATGAGTGACCATCTGAAGCCCAACATTGGAGAGTGCCTGGTAGATTTATGTTCCTTCTCTGGGAAAAATAAATGTGAATCTAGCTTTTTAAATTAATGTTGAAGGAACAATATAAGAAATGGATTTAAGTTCAAGATATCAAAATTGATTGTCCTGGACTCCAGGATTTAGTGAATTTCAGTGAGTCTTACGTTTTTTACGATAAAAATAACCAAAAATTTTGCTGTTCACTTTCCTGTGGTTAAAACAATAAACTTACTGGCCACTTCATTAATGCAAATATCTAATCAGCCAATCACATGGCAGCAAGTAAATGCATTTAGGCATGTAGACATGGTGAAGTTCAAACCAAGCATCAGAATGCTGAAGTGGCATGGTTGTTGGTGCCAGACGGACTGGATTGACTATTTCAGAAAGTGCTGATCTACTCAGATTTTCCCACACAGACATCTCTTGGGTTTACAGCGAATGGTTAGAAAAAAAGAAAAAACAAGTGAGCGGCAGTTTAATGGGGCAAAATGCCTTGTTGATGGCAGAGGTCAGAGGAGAAGGGACAGAATGGTTTGAGCTGATAGAAAGGAAACAGTAACTCAGACAACCACTTGTTACAACCATGGTATGCAGAAGAGCATCTCTGATTGCAAAACATGTTGAACCTTGAACCAGATGGGCTACAGCAGAAGAAGACCACACTGAGTGCCAGTCCTGTTAGCTAAGAAGAGGAAACTTAGGCTACAATTTGCACGGCCCACCAAAATTGGATGATAGAAGATTGGAAAAATGTTGCCTGGTGAGATGTGTTGATTTCTGCTGTGACATTCAGATGGTAGGGTCAGAATTCAGAGTAAACAACATAAAAGCATGGATCCATCATTCCTTGTATCAACAGTTCAGGCTGGTGGTGGTGGTGTAATGGTGTGGGGGATATTTTCTCAGCACACTTATGGCCCCTTAGTATCATTTGAGCATTGTCTAAATTCTACAGCCTACCTGAGTATTGTTGCTGACCATGTTCATCCCTTTATGACCATGGTGTACCCGTCTTCTAATGGCTACTTCCAGCTTGATAACAAGCCATGTCACAAAGCTCACATCATCTCAAACTGGTTTCTTGAAGATGACAATGAGTTCACTGTGCTCAAATGGCCTCCAAATTCACCAGAACTCAATCCAATCAAGCACCATTGGAATGTGGTGGAACAGGAAAATGGTTTCAGCCGAAACAATCTGCAGCAACTGCGTGATGCAATAATGTCAATATGGACCAAAGTCTCTGAGGAATGTTTCCAGCACCTTGTTGAATCTATGCCATGAAGAATTAAGGCAGTTCAGAAGGCAAAAGGCGGTCCAACCCGGTACTAGCAAGGTGTACTTAATGAATGTTCCTCAGTGAAATGTGCACCAGCACACAATCAGTCAGTGAAAAGCTGACTTGCACAAACTTCACACAGGCTTTAAAAATGTGTGTTAATCATGAAAAAAAGCATGATCACAATGTTGAATCTCCTGCAGCCCAAAACATTTTTGTTTTTATTTTTATCAATTTGTATAGCCTGGCCGATGTGACTCACTGGATATTGTATCAGGTGTTAGCCATGTTACAACTTAGATGCCGTATATTTATTTTAATAGCAAAATTAACATGCAACATTATCTTCCAAATCTGAATTCTAAATGCAGTTGGCCATGGAGAGCTTTTGAATTTCACAAGACACACACACAGGCTTTGGTGATGGCCATAATGGAGTAATTATCCTTTCTCTAAAATCAGCTCCACTTGCAATTTGCATTCATAATTAGCTGCTGCTTTCCTAGCCCAGTGAAGCATGAAGTGAGCCACCAGATACACATTCAGACACATGCATGGTGAGGGTTGTGCACAGATTTTATTAGCTCCATTGTTTTTATGTGCATTGAGACATCAACAATGGAACCTTTTCTAAAACCATTCCTTGGTTTCTGAAATTGTGTAAGGAAGTGTTCTATGCAACATGGTAATAACCCTTCAGTAGCCATCATTATTTGTTACATCAAACATGTCCTATGTTTTTCAGATTATGGATGTCAGTATTAATCAAGATGTTACAACAATGACATCACTATCAAGCATTTTGATTACACAATAACAGCTTGGACAGTAGGTGGTGAAACTGAGACTATATACCTGGTCACAATAGTGGTACGTCTGTCCTCCATCAAAATCTATCCTGGGCTCCAATATACATACCTTATGGCACACACAGAGCCTGTGGATAGGTTCCAAGGGGACTCACTGAGGGATGAAATTATTCAGTTATCATGTCATCTGTCTGAAATATATTTTCCCATTAACTTGCATCAACTTGTGACAGGTGTGGGTGTGTGTGTGCACGCGTGCACGCGTGCGTGCGCGCATGTGTGCGCGCATTCAATGTTATACCTTTTGTTTGCCGATTCAAGCCTGAACTCTGTCCATCTGTCTCCCCCATTTGGCTCCTAAACATTGTCATATTTAGGGTGCAGCTGGGATGATGATATTCCCTATTAGGCTCCGGTATATTAAACCAAAAGGATTAGTTTAGGCTAGTGGCTCGCCTCTGTCAGTAGACCTGCCTCTCTCATCCAACTTTTATTGCTTTCAAAAATGCAAACCACTACTGTCCTTTGACTCACACTTAATACCGAACAAGCATACACATAATTCTAGAACATGGCAGTGGGTGTTAGGTTACCCAAGGGATCATTTAGTATCAGCTGCCTCATTAAGGACCAAAGCACTGGGTAATTACCCTGAGTGTGTGAGCACGTGTCCATACGAGTGTAGACCTACATGCATCAGCTGAGCTCTGAAAGGTGCTGGACACACATATAAATCACTGAATGGCCTCTGACTACCTCCACTAAAAGCTGAACCTTCTTTAGACTGACAGCGTTACACATGATGGAAGATTTCTCGCTTAACTGGGTTTATACTCAAAAAGAGCGAGGTGCCAACTCTGTGAGGGTTTCCATCATTTTATTTTACGCAGAATGATTTGAGTTGTGTCTGAGACTGGTAAATTTATTGAACTGTCACTCAAATCTGTTTACCTTTTCCAAAGTTGGTGCTAAAAGGTAAAAATAGACAAAAATATTCAGTTGTATTAATTGCCCTGTTTCATTACAACCTTGTCCATTTAAATGGAAAAAAACATAATTGGCCATAAATATACTGAACATATCAAATACTATGAATAATAATTGATATTTACATTATTTGCTATATTCCTGTATACTGCATGTTTTGTTTTATTTGTTATGATGTAAAAATGACTTTTAGCATAAACTATGTGGCTTTCCAGACAATAGTCAAATGGCTGCACATTCAATGGATAAACCTAGAAGGTGGTGGTCAGCTTGGAGCTGTATGTACAAAATAAATCTGATGTGTCAACTGGGAGGCCCACCAACCAGAACTTTGTTGATTGTACAGTTGGCTACTTCCTGCATTCAAGGATTATACATGTTTTGTTTACATTTCTTGACTGATAACTACATTTTTTATTGATGTGTCCATATTGCTGTCTATTGACTGAAAAAGTCACCCTATCTGCTTTTTAAATCTCTAGCAATTCACACTACTTTTTTTACTAGCACACAGCCTGACCTGACGCCTGAATTGTGCAGTAACCGCGTCAGCGACATGCGCGGACACCCCAAGTATCCACAGGACTGCAGTCATGAACTCGAGGAAGTTGATCCGTTGTCATGGTAATGAGAATTTGTTTGCTCTTCTCTCGCATTTCATTCGTTCATAGTTTTCAGAGCAACAATAATACAGAGTAAACGCATGTGCCATAGAACTTTCTCAAACTTCTAGAGTTGGAAGTCATCGCGATTAGGCTAGATGAGCAGGTGAGCAAGCTATATAACTCGCGTGAGCATTAATATGGAACACTGCACAGTAGCTAACCTAGCCATAGCTTGTGTTATACAAGCTGTGTGAGTTCATAAACCATGTTTGAATGTAGCGATCAAGGTGTTTGCAAAAATGTGGTCTAAACCTGAAATGCGCGTTTTGAAAGGAAATAGCTAATGTACTGTAGTTCCGAGGTTTGTGTTTAGATTATGTGTAGCTGTTAGAATATATTTGTCGTTTATGTCTTTTCCAGGCTAGAATGTTACGGAAAGTCCTCCGAGTTACCACGGAAGCAGGTAAAAGAATCAAACAAGACTTGTTTGAGAAAATTATATTAATATAGATTCGATAGTATAGTATGTCTTTGATCATATTAATGAAATAAACGCTAGAGAAAGCATCCTGATGGAAGCATGTAGCTACATTTGCAATGCAACCATTCACATGCATATATTTTCCCTGATCTGTTGTATAGGTTGAGACACACACTCGTAAAGGTAATTTAGCCTACTCTGTGTATATATTTGGTATGCAGGGTACAACAAAAAACGCTGCTGTACTTTGCATTCTGACATGGATTTATGAGTTGTTTGAAACTAAAATACTGTACCGATGACCTAATTTCACCTTTTGGTCATAGAAGCAGTAGTAACAAATCCTACTAATGCTACTCCTCGGTAAGTATTATGGTTACCATTTTACAGCCAATTGTTCATACTGCATGAACAATTACAGAGAAGTGGTAAGTGTTGACATAATATGTTAAAGGTTTAGCTTGTGCAACTATAAAAAATGAGAATGGCTCCCTATTTAACAATTGTTGATCAATTATTGCCGTTTTGACGTAAAATCCTTATTACAATAGAATTTACAAACCAATAAATAATTGTAGAAGATGGTTACATTGCAGGAAAGTTCTTGGTTAAAATAATAGTCTTTGAGTAAGGTAGCAGTTGGTTGGTTTCAGTTTAATAACGCACTCCTCGTCCAGGACAGGGATCACCACAGCAAGGTAACAGATTGTAATCAACATTAGTTGGCCTTTATAGCCTTGAGGACTGACCATCATAACATAGATGTTTCACCTAGGTTTTACTCAGAGTCTAACATATAACACATAAAAAGCTATGAGCTATCCACTTTCTGTAAGCTACTTGCTCCCTGTACTCATGAGCACAACAAAGCTGGGCTTGACTTCCCTCTCTGTAGGATAAAAGTACTGAATCATTGTTAGACCTTACAATAACAGTGAGCAACAGGCCCCAGTGTTCAATATAACCTCATTCTCCACTCTCTACTTAGTTATAACATACTAAACTGCTTTACCCTGTTTTATAAAATGCTCATAAAGAATTAGTCCTCAACATAATAATTACCACCCATTTCTAAACTCTTCCCACATTTCACCGTATTATAAAATGTTACCAATATGGTGTGTTCTCCATACATTTTTTACCTATATTCTGTGATATTTTTTTATTCTTTAGATGGAGCCTTCCTGCACAATCAGTGTCACGTTCTGTGAAAGTGGGTAATCAGAAACAACCCCCCTCCTTCCAAAACAAAAGCAACATCCTAAAGTCTTGCATTTGTTATAGACTGAATATCAGAAAAGTGTTCTTCTCTCACTCAGGACTCTTCAGCTGGGAGATCTGAAGTGCTCTGTGCAGATGATGTGAATAACAGTGTCGGGTTAGCCAGTCCGCCTGTTGTCCTCGGCCACGACTTCAAGATGAAGGACACTAGGAAATCACAGCCGTCAACTTCAACTGGAACCGGTAGGTACAGTACTCAGCATAAATGAGTACACCCCAACAGATGTCTCAGAAAATCATCTGTCTCTCTTCAGAATCAATACTTTTCATTGGATCCTATACAATATAATATTCCAGCAACTCTGGTTTAGTGGTTGCAAATGAGATTAGTCAGTACAAAACAACAAAACGGAAAGTTAGTTAACAAAGTAATTTATGACCATGGTGCAAAATGTAGTACACCCCATTTAAAGCTTTTAGGAATAAAACTTGGTGAAATTCTAATTAACAGACGAGTCAACCCAATCATCACAGAGGTTGCTGCAAGATAATTGACAATTAGGGTGGTATTTAACCTGTACACTCTCCTCCCATTCAATGCCAACGATTATGGCACCACATGGAAGAGAATTGTCACAAGTCACATGCAAGTTTATCACTTTTAGCTAAAGCTGTAAAAAGCTGTGGTGACTGTATCATGTGACACGATACGACTTATGCTGCACAGAAGTGGCATGCAAGGGTGTTATCCATGAAGGAAGCCTCTGCTAACACCCCTGCACAAAAAAGCCTGTTTAGCATTTGCCAGGGCCCATGTTGACAAAAGTGAAGAATACTGGGACTGCATACTTTCAGATGAGATGAAGGTTCATCTTTTTGGCACTGATGGCATCCAAACTGTATGGCATCGCAAGGAGGAAGAGTACAATGAAAAATGCATGGTACCCACAGTAAAGCATGGCGGTGGCAGTGTTATTCTGTGGGGTTGTATGAGTGCTACAGGTGTCAGGGAATTGCACTTCATTGAGAGCATCATGAATTCACAGATGTACTGTGAAATACTGAAAGAGAAGATGCTACCATCTCTCGGCACCCCGGGTCGCCGTGCACTCTTTCAACATTATAATGACCCAAAACAAACATCTACTGCTACATTGCTGAGGAAGAACAGAGTGAAAGTGATTCAGTGGGCAAGTATGTCACCTGAACTCAACCCAATAGAACACCTACGGGGAGTTCTTAAAAGACGGGTCGAGCATCATTCTCCAGCCAGCATCCAGGCTCTGAAAGAGCTAATTCTCTAAGAATGGAGAAAGATAGACGTGGCAGTATGTCACCTGAACTAAACCCAATAGAACACCTATGGGGAAAAAACACAGATCGAACATAATTATCTGTCCAGCATCCAGGCTCTGAAAGAACATATTCTCCAAGAATGGGGAAAGATCCTTAAAAATCCTGGAGACCATAGAAATTGTGTATATTTGGTAGAATTTGTTGTGGGGTGTACTAATTTTTTCAACACCCCATTTAAATAAAATGTCTTATTTCTTTATCCCAATGATGTTGGTGACCAACTTTTTATTTTCTTAATAAAAGCAAATGTTTCACAGTACTCAGTTTTGTCAAATTGCAGGTAATTGTTCTGGTGTTCACTGAGAATTTGATACACAAGTCTTAATTTTCAAAGGGGGTTTACTCATTTACGCTGAGTACTGTAGATGATGGCAAGTTTGTAAGAGCTAGCCCTTGACAATAGATGATTAGTAGAACATCTGAACAGGGTGATAAAATTGTGTTTTGTGAGGCAGGAGGAAGACTAGATGTGCAGCCCTTGGCCCGATCCGCCCCCGGCTTGGTGGATGTTCCCCCTCTGCCTGAGCCCCTCCCATCACCAGAGCCAGGAGGGGAGGAAGAGCAAACAAACAACCATGAGGAAAATGATACAGAGGAGGAAGACGAGGGAAGACAGAGGGCTCCACTGGAGCTGATGGCTGAGGTAAATTACTTCAGGTCAATCCTACGTAACCCTGATTCAGTTGTAAGACATTTTAGCCAGATATGTCAATTTCCCTAAATATTTGAGCATAGGTCTGCCTGGATGAAATGTGACTTACATCTTTCTCTTTGATTTCAGTTCCTCAAGTCTGTGATGGATAAAGACTTTGTGCTGGCAATGAAACTGTGTCAGATGAGTAAGGCTGTAATTGAATGACTTGTACATTATTTGTAATTTTTCTGTCATTGTGTTTATAAACAATCAATTATAAATTAAAGGCTGAGAATGGCAAACATAACGTTTATCAAAGGTAAAACTGATTAAGTGACCATAATATCACTTAATTTAATTAAAGATAACTAAGATTTTTGTTAACAGAAAATCATAGTAGTCCTGTATAAATCACCCTGACACTATAAATGCTGAATGAGTAAGTAGTGCAGTCACCAATACTCTAAACTGGACACTGTTGAGAGGGGGAACAGTTTAGCAGCGTCATTGATGAACTGCCAAAGACGTTTTGCTCAAATTTGTTTTCAAATTGAGAAAGAACAATTTGACTGTTTTCCATGGCTCTAGTTGGCCCTTAATTAATTTGCCAACCTGTGGATGATTAATGTCTCTGTGTTCGTTTTTTTAGTTCTAATCTTTGAACCAAAGAATGCAGAGGCCAGAGAGTTCATCCCACTGATCCAGGAGAAGCTGCAGAGTGGTTAGTGGCTCGGTCCAACACACACACACACACACACACACACACACACACACACACACAGAGTGTTTTGTAATACATGACTTATTCACACTGTGGCAATGTGCCACATGGACCCAATGTGTGCAGGCTTATGTTCCTGCCTAGCACTGATACTAGCTCATCATCAATTAAGGTTGGATTTCTTGGTTCTCTTTCAGATATGATAATGTACAAGACGTTGTCCACTCCCTTGTTATGTATACTCAATACAGAGGTCTGAGATTATAAATTAAATACTCAGATAGCACAGATAAAAATTATGGACACATCTAATTCTGATGATTGGATTCCGGCCATAGTGGAAAGGATTTCTGGTTCAAAGTGAACTTCCTGGATGTGAATGGCATTAAGATCAAATACCTAATCATAGATTTAAGAAGGCTACTATCACTTGCAAAGTCAATCAACATCATTTTCTGGTTTTACAGTGGAAATCGGTGAAAAGCCTAACACAAAGCCTACAATATAAACTCGACATTGACAGCTCACTTCTGCCTTCACATGTTATTTAACTGAAGACATTCTATTTTACCGGTAATTAATTTAAGGGAATTTCACATGTATCACTTTTCATACCCCAGTAAAACAGGAAGTAGTTTGACATCTATAAGATTAGTGTCACGTTCCCCCTCCATATAGTAGAGAATTTGAGACAGGCACGAAGGAGATGTAATACCAACGTGGTTTATTCACAAAATACTTAGTTCAAAGCAATACTGCCTCGTGGGGCAAAACAAGAATAGAAGTGCAAACATGGGAACAGACTGGCACAACGCAACAGGGTTAACGAACGACAGGGAACAAGACCAAACACACAAACTAAATACAACACCTAACGAGAGACAATGGGAAACACCTGGGGGCAGTGGCAATGCTGGTGAGACACGATAGGTTGACTGGGGTACACGTGACATACACAGAGGCAGGAGGACCGGGAATGAAACCAAAACAACACACAGGGTAGAAACCTTAACAGAAGACACTCACAGGGTAGTAACTCAAAAGGAACCATGTGAACTAAACAGAACAACTAAACCACCATGCATAGCACTGACAACACCAAGAACATAATATATGACTTTCTGGTAAGCAATCACACACTGGGTAGAAATCCAAATAAGGAAACACATAGGGAAGCTACTCTACATATAAGTCCTTATTCCAGCCCACCCTGGGCTGGATGTGACAATTAGTACATAAGAATTTCAAGGAAACATTTTTTCTTTCACCAATTTTACCTCAGTTAAAGTTTGTATTGAGTTTAAAATCAAGCTTATAAACAATTACATTTTTTCCATATCCTTTTTGCCAGTCTTTATTAAGGGTATGGATGATTGTGAATTGCACTATATATAACACAGATATTTATAGAAATATATTCTTTTGTATTTCAGATTTTTCATGTCTTCATGTTGTTGTTTATAATTTTACCACGTGTAACCAATTTAAAACATGCTGTTGCTAACATATAAGCTTCCTTCACTGGCCCCACTCTGGGCATGAACTCCTGGACTTCTGCTTTGTAAACACATGTGACCATCTTCCATGATAATCTTCCAACCAGTGGTTATTCCCTATGCAACATTTAACTCTGTTAATACAGTGCATTCGGAAATTCTTTGCAATGCTTCACTTTTTTCACATTTTGTTATACCCTTATTCCGAAATGGATGAAATTCATTGTTTCCCCTTAAATGTCTTCATAATTTATTTTATAAATTTGTTATTATGGGGTATTGTTTGTAGAATTTTGAGAGTATAATGAATAATGAATTTAATCCATTTAGGAAAAAGGGGGTAACATAACAAAATGTGGAAAAAGTGAAGCACTGTGAATACTTTCCGGATGCACTGTATATATATATACCTATCTTTAACATATCTGATCTGCCACATATGAAGTTCTTTCTTGAAAAATTAAGTATTTTAATTCAAATCAAACAAATAATAAGTAACTGATTAGTTGAATTAGTGGATACTTTTTAACATGGTCTTGACTGCTTTGTTCTTACATATTTCTTCATCAGATCAAGAGGGAATCATCAGCCAAGTTGAGGATGTTAATGATGGTGAAGGCAATGGCTCAGACATCAGTGAAAAATATGATTCTGAGGACTCTGAGAGTGATGACGGCTCAGATCAAAGCTCAGAGAGCACCACTTCCGACTCCTCAACATCCTCAGATGAAGAAGAGGAAAATAAACTGAGGAAGAGTTTGAAACCATGTTCCCCCTGTCACATTACCCCATAGCACAGTGTCCCGTCTTACCATCAAAACACCCCTTTATTACCCTTTGTAGTTACTGTTTAGCACTTCACATTGTCACATTCTCAAACTTCCTTAGTGAAGCAAATCACAAACAGAGTACCATACATTACTGGTTAAATATGATAGTTGTTCTGGTTTCTACGATGAAAAGATTTTGCTTTTACATAGCTAATACCAGGGGCGTCACTAGAGATTTATGGATAGGAGGCTAAGCCTCTACTAGGGGGGTCTAGGGTATGCTCCCCCGGGAGTTTTTTAATGGCCCCAAAATGTTCCCTCTCCCTCAGCCTCTCCTTTTTGCATGACCCTTCAAGATAAGTCCAAACATTTGATAAAATGAAGTCTTGCTTAATCACTTAGGTGATTTCTATGATGGGAAGAATAATGACGAAAGAAATTACGTTTGATGTGTAAACCTCTTAAACTGCATATCTCATGAAAGTCTTTTAGGTTCTACATGAGGATGTTAGGCCTATGTCATCAAAAATGAAATGAAACCTTAAAGAACTTCCTTAGCTTTTTTGTTGATCACTAACCTCCATCAGGCCAGTTCCCTCATCTATTTCAGCCTGCAGCTTTTTCTGTCATTCTTGCCTGTTTTTACAACAATTTGAGGTTTGATGAGTGATCAATCCATTTAAACGTATTTGTCTGTTTGAACTGGTAAACACACAACAGTCACTAAAAACATCTCAGCGTGTTTGGTAATTCCCAACTCGGTGTCCAGAAATTCCTACAGTGATGTCACGCAATATTTTCAATACTACAAACTGTTCGTTTTGAATCGAGTCAATCTTTGAATCGAGTTGATTGGAGAATAAAACTGGAGGAAAAAATATCAGAAATCTCCCCTGAATCTAGCTGTAGTTTAGAAAATGTTGCGGTGACGTCACTGTGTGAATTTTCAGACAGTTACTGTGGTCGATTTTCGAATTACCTAATACTGCGAAGGTGTTTTTGTTGACTGTTGTGTCAGAAATATGAATGGCACAATGATTTTGAACTGTTTAGGGGTCTGGAATGATCCTTTAATGTTATGGTTTCACAAAGATGAACTGTTTAGAAACAATCTTCTTTGGCTACTGTGATGTGATTGTTTTGTTTGAGATGTCAATTACATATGTTCTGTCTTAACTGGCCTACACTCTCACTGCCAGTGGAGTTCCTTTACCTCATATACACTCACCTAAAGGATTATTAGGAACACCATACTAATACTGTGTTTGACCCCCTTTTGCCTTCAGAACTGCCTTAATTCTATGTGGCATTGATTCAACAAGGTGCTGAAAGCATTCTTTAGAAATGTTGGCCCATATTGATAGGATAGCATCTTGCAGTTGATGGAGATTTGTGGGATGCACATCCAGGGCATGAAGCTCCCATTCTACCACATCCCAAAGATGCTCTATTGGGTTGAGATCTGGTGACTGTGGGGGCCATTTTAGTACAGTGAACTCATTGTCATGTTCAAGAAACCAATTTGAAATTATTCAAGCTTTGTGACATGGTGCATTATCCTGCTGGAAGTAGCCGTCAGAGGATGGGTACATGGTGGCCATAAAGGGATGGACATGGTCAGAAACAA
>JACXGM010011672.1:0-24783 GCA_016801145.1 Umbra pygmaea | reverse complement strand
AGTCACCAGTTTGAAAGTAATGTATCTAATGGAACTATTTCCAGTATAAAGACAAAATCAGTCACCAGTTTGAAAGTAATGTATCCAATGGAACTATTTCCAGTTTAAAGACAAAGCCCAGTCACCAGTTTGAAAGTAATGTATCTAATGGAACTATTTCCAGTATAAAGACAAAATCAGTGACCAGTTTGAAAGTAATGTATCCAATGGAACTATTTCCAGTATAAAGACAGTCACCAGTTTGAAAGGAGCCATCCTCAGGGAGGTCATCTTCCAGCATCAGGTCATCTTCATCCAGGTCACCCACAGACTCTAGCTGTTCTAGGTTGTTCAGAATATCCTAGGATGTGAGAGGGGGCGAGATGGGAGGCACAAAAAAGGAAAAGAAATTGTCACTTTGTAGATTCCACAAAATAATTAACACAGAATAGTACTCAGTTTGAAAGTGAAGTTCCTCTCCCATTAAGGAAGGATTCACACAACAAGAACAAAATGCTAAAAATGTGTATAATTAAAGTAATTAATTGCACCCAATTCCTATTGCATGTTTCAGTGTGGTGTGTGCAGGATTTGGGCAATTGGTAAATCATTTGAACCTCGTCAACCACCGATAACTGACGTAACCCAAATTAACATAAGTGTGCAGTTTCTTTTCCCACCCCATTAGTTTGGGAGATACTGAAATAATCTTAGCAATTGTAGAGAATAGTAAAACACAAACAAATCAATCTAGAACTATTTTTCAAGAACTATGCATGCTCCATTAAAAAAATGAAAAGGTTGATTACCTACATTTTGTGTTACATAGTGGCTTCCCAATTTATATTTTTTTCAATTTAAGATATCTGTTTGTAAACAAAATGGGTTAATTGTTCCCATCTCAATGTTATAATGGTAACAAATAGTTTTTTTTCAAATACAATTTCTTTTTGAGCTTCACAGTAGTTAATTTGCAGAGTACAACATGTTTAATTATTAGGCTACTTGCTATAAAGCAAGAGGTAATTAGGGAATTGCTTGGTCTTTTATATTTCTTTTAAAGAGCCCTCAGGACAGGCTGAAAATGTTTATTTGTTGTGTAATAAGCTACTATGCAGGAACTGCTCTGCTGGGGAGAAACAAATCATATTAAAGAGAAGCAATTTCAATAAACGGTGGGATGAAAGAACTTCAAGGCGCAGAGAGATGTGATAGAGAGAGGTGGGTGGTGATGAACAAACTACAACCAATCACTGGCTGTGAGCAACAATCTGCCTATATATAGAGTGTGGTTATCTTCGGGCCCATTCCTCTTTGGTCTTGCCCCCTGCCTTCACTTAGAGTGGGCTTAGTCACAGCACAGCGCTCCTGGGGAAATGACATTTCCCCATGGCAGACGCCCATCCACCCATAGCAGGACATTACAGCCTAATCCCATGCTAGAGAAACACAACACACCAGATCAATGGCCAAGGTCTTCAGTTAACTACATTCTTACTTCAGGATCTCTGATGGCCGAGCAGCCCTGTCGCTGGTGGATTGCTCACTTGCCATTGGAGCTAAAAACTAAACAGACTCAACTTCAATGCAGAGATGCCTGCGACTGTCACTGGAATCCCTCAAAGTAACATCTTACTCAAGTTCCTCAACTTCACAGCTTGCATCCTTTAAACAAACCCCTACAATAGGCTGCTCAGCTGTTCCATGGTCATGTGTGTGTCATTCCCTCATGAGTCCAAGTGAGCAGATAAAACGTCTAGGTCTGAATTCAGGTGTGGCACTTGCATTCGAAATGTGTTGCTGTTGTCCAAGTCCAAAGAGCTGTCACTTTAAATTATTAAGCTGTTATCACTAGGCAGGTCAAAAAACATCTGAAAGATAGCAAAAACATTTGCTGTCAAATCAACAATCTGATACATTATTTTTTTTAAATGCACCAAAAGGCCCAGGAGACCACAGACATTTTTTTTGAGGTGGATGACAGAAGAACTCTTTCCATGGTGAAGAAAAAGCCCTTCACACCAGTTGGTGGGGGTATGTGTGTCAAATTCATCTATCAAGAGAAGAATACACCAGAGTAAATACTATTGATGATATGAGTGCTGACAAACGTAGCAGGATGAATTCTGAAGTGTTTAGGGTGATGTATCTGCTCAAATTCATCCAAATGCTGCAGAAACTCTTTGGATGGTGCTTCACATTGCAGATGGTACACAAAGTACACTGTGAAAGCAACCCAATACTCTTTAAAGGCAAAGAAGTGGAATGTTCTCCAATTACCTGACCTGAATCCAATTAAGCATGCATTTCATTACTTAAGGTAAAACTGAAGCCAAAAAGCCCCAGGAACAAGCAGGAACTTAAGACAGCTGCAAAAAAGGCCTGGCAGAGCATCACCAGGGAAGAAACCCAGCATCTGGTGGTCTGTGTTCCAGACTTCAGGCAATCAGTGGCAGCAAAAGATTTGCAACCAACTCACAATGAAGTTCATGTTCTTGTTAATTTCTCCAAATAGTTCTGGGCCCCTAATATCTTAGGGACCACATATAAAAAGCACTGAAAATCCTACAGCATTCAGATGACTTCGATATAAAGACCTACACATTACCAAATATTTATGGACCCAACTGTCCAAAATGCTGACCCAAGCCTGAGGTGTGAATGTAAATAGGGTGCTTTTACTATGACCAGATTACAATACAACAAAACAAAAATAAAACTCCCAACTGAAAGGGCTTTCATAGAACTCCATTGCAATCCCTTGAGTTGATTCACCTTGTCTTCCTCAATACATCTTCCTCATACTTGATGTGTGTACACAGTCAAATCAAATGACTGGCATCACTGAATAAGATGAACAAATAAGGGTTTTTAAAAAAACATTTATTTTATTTTATATTAAATGAGAATGCTTTTATGTTAATTAGGGCTGGGAATTGCAAGGGATACGATTCGATCAGGATAGTTGTGTGCCGATATGTATTGTGATTCTCGCAATTCTGAATGTACTGCAAATCCATATTGCGACTTTCTGCTTCTTTTCTTAATTAAAACATGCTTAACGCTTCATCTGAATACAATAAACTGCCAAACACATTTAATACTATAACAATAGCATGGTCATAATTTGCTTAAACATTCAAAGTGTTACTATTGACTTAAAATGTCTAAAATGTTTGTCATGGTATTATTGAATAGATAATCCCCCCAAAACGGCAGAGTCCTATGATAAACATATACAGTTCTCTCCAAAATTACTGATACCCCTGACTGGCAACGCACAAACCATACTTTTAAAAACAAACTATATTATTATAAAATAATAACAAAATGCCAACATGTGAGAAATAATGTACTTTATTAATGTTGCAACAGAACCAACCAAAATCATGCAATTATTTAACACAAGAAATTTCACCAAAATCAAGGTTTCATAATTATTCACTCTCCTCATTCATTACTTAGTGCAACCACCACTGACAAGGATAACAGCGTGGAGTCTCTTCCTTTAATGTTTCACAAGTTGAAAGAACACATTTGGGGGGATTTTTTGGACCATTCCTCTATGCAGATGCTTTCAAGATCCTTCACATTCTAGGGTTTGCACTTAAACTGCTCTCTTCAACTCACTACACAGGTTTTCAATTGGATTGAGATGGAAAAATGCATTTGCGTCCTCTACCTGTGAGTTTCAAATGTTCCATAACTTTTGAATGTTTTAAAAAATTCCTCTGACAATGCTCAGTGGTATATTCAACAGTCCGTGGATCTTCTTATAGCCATTACCAGATTTATGAAGTCTACGACCATCTGTCTGTTTTGAACTGCCAGTTCTTTCATTTTCTTCATGGTGTTGGATGACAAAGGGATATTGCTTGCATGTTGGAAGTGTTGTAAATGGCTCAAAATAGTTCCTTAAGACTTAGATGAACTTCCTGGTTTTAATTCCTAATGTCTATTTTGGTAGACATTAATAAAAATAACATTAAGGGTGCAATGGTTGGTTAAATTTACACGTTAATAAAGTACAGTATCTCACATTTTGGTATTTGAGTTTCTCTGTAATTGTAATGTTTATATATTTTACAGTACTGTTTGTGCATTGCCACTCAGTGGTGCCAGTCATTTGAGCCCACTGTACATACAGTAGTAATATAAGGTATAATACAAAATATATAATTGACTTTTCATTAAGCCTGCCCTATAGTACATTATAGTACTTTAGCAACAAACATGATTTCTGGCTGACTCAAGTATAGTTTTACTTTGAAATACAATTTTAAAAAAGGCAGTATCGGCATTTGAAACAGTTATGTATTGGTAAAGTCACTCAATCAGTTTAGGTTTTAAAAAGCATCATGTCGAACATAAAATAAATTGTGTAGCTAGTTTCCTGTCTGAAACATGTTACTTAGCATATATTACCCTCAATGCAATGTGGCCAATTGACATCGTATGTGTAATGAAACCATTTATATGAATCTAGTGAGGTTTGCCATCTCCCCATTGGTATCAGTTTTAAAGCCGGGAGACTGTGATGAACACACAAACTGCCTTGAAGTGTATTTTTCTGATGGCACTTTGTACTTTCAGGAAATGTAAACAAATGATATACTTAGTCATTATGATATAGATGGGTGAATGTGTTCTAGACAAATATGGCCATATTCATTAGCATTTTGGCAATTTTTTTACTGCTTTGTTTACTAAATACATATACTAACACCTATTTTTAAAGGTACAATATGTAGTTTTCCAAAACAATAACAAAATATGTACTTTGCATTAAAAAACAAACATCACTATACCTATATTATGTATATTTTTTTAGTTGTGTACTTACATTATCCTAAATGTTTCCACCAACTTTCAACCCAGAGATATTTGTAAAATAATTCGAAGACACGGGACGTTTCATTTTGTCTTCCGTCAATGGCGTCATATAACCTTTGACTGCTCTAGTTGTTCTTAGTTCCAGGGAACCGCAAAACATAATGTGAATAAAGATATAATATTTTTAACAATACATTACTTTGTCAGTGAACATTTTTTCTGACAGAGACGCTAGATTGGAAGGATGTCATTGACAAAGATAACAAAACCCATGATCCCACGCTACCTCCTGATGTCATCTAAGTACATCTTTTGCTATTGTTTTGATTGAGAGACCCCTAGTGGCCAAAAACTACATATTGTGAGTTTAAGTTTGAGACTCGATATTAATATTGACAAAAAGAGTATTGCAACATATTGCAGTATCAATTTTTCTTTAAAAAATCTTTAATGTCAATAAAGTCCATTAAAATAGATATGCAGGGTGGTCCATATACACACACAATTAAAGATGCACATATTTTTACCTGGATGTGTAATACAGGGTTTCCCAACCATCTCCTCAACCCCCTAGACAGGTTATGTTTTTAGCTCAATAGCGCCATAGTGACAAAACAATTTAAGAATGACAAAGTTCTAGACAGATTATTTTAGTAGGAATGTTTGGAAATCCCTTCAACTGTGTTCTCCAAACTCAAAAATGATAGGAAATAGATTAGTTTCCATTTTATCCTGGCAAGGCTATGGTGTACAGTGATCAGCCATAACATTATGACCACATGACTAAATTTGTGCAAAATGGGAAATACAAAATATTAGGCAGGTGGTCATAATGTTATGGCTGATCACTGTACACCATAGCCTTGCCAGGTGATACAATGTACTGAATTGTATTTTTTGTTGAGGGAAAAAAAAATGCACGTTTAGAGAAAGGTCATTTCGGTTGATCCCCTTCAATCATCAATTGAGTACAAAATAGACAAGGCTATTTCTCATGTCGGAGAAAAGGCAATATAGCTTAGCCTATTTCATACAGCCTTGTTAGTCTTCTTTATCAAAAGAACCAATATGGTTTCAGGGCTGGAAGCTGTTCAGCAGCCTGCTAGGTCAAGACTTGGATGCTCAAAGCATCACTAGCATTGAGAACAATCTATGGCCTGGGTGGCTTGTGTGAATCCTGGACTCAGTCCACTTCAGCCCTGTACAATTCCTTCCACAACTGTCCTTGCTCACTGAGCAATGCACTGACCTTGCTAACATTAAAGAACAACACACCACTTTACTATTCCCCCTTCCCAATGTTTGTATTAGGATAACCATGATAAAAAAGAAAGTCTAGAGCAGGGTATGGCAAAAAGCCTTGTTATTTCCTCTTCAACTCTTCATTAGTTGTCAGACTACGCTACTTTTCCTCCATGTGTGCCGTGGCCTTTTTACAAACATTCATTTCATATTGCAGGCTTCATTTATATCCTCACAATGCACTTCTTCTCCAACCGGCGGGCAAAGTACAATGGAAGAGCAGAGTTCCACACATGCAATCTTTGAAGACCTTGTAACCGAGAAATTTTCTTTCATACAGCTGCACTTCAATGAGAATGCTCCTCAATGGGCAGATATGAGCTTGCTTATTTTTTCCACAAAGAATTCAAACTTTTCTACAGAACTGGTAAGTAGAGTGGATTGAATTCAACCAATAAGGTGCAAGGGACATGGTATATGGTCGATATGCCAAGGGTAAGATCTGTGAATGGACACAGCTATTAGCTGTGAATTACGGGCAATATTAAAAACATATTTTCTCAGATTCCCACAGTCTGTGCAACCTAAACTATGTCATACCAACATTATATATTTTGGGAACACATTGAACATCTAGTCACAGAAAAATTGGTCAATACCTAAAGAGATCGTTTTTAAACATCTGAGAATCTATTTATTGTCCAACACACCTAGGGAATATACCAGCAAGATGCAATATTGCAGTTTAAACTGGTTATCAATGCAATTAGTACAGTAATGTGATGACAACCCTGTTGTATACATCTCACATATCATGTCTGTCAGCCAATTGGCATTCATTTAAAAGCACCCAGTATATAATTAAGACAAAATGGCATTTGGATGGAAGGGGTGTACTCAATGTTGTGCTCAGTTTTAGGGTCTTGGCAATTTTCTTATAGCCTAGGCCTTCTTTATTTAGAGTAGAGCAACAATTATTTTTCAGATCCTCAAGAGTTCTTTGCCATGAGGTGCCATGGTGAACATCCAGTGACCAGTATGAGGGAGTGTGAGAGTGTTAACACCAAATTTAACACACCTGCTGCCCATTCACACCTGAGACCTTGTAACACTAACAAGTCACATGACACTGGAACCCCATTTACACGTACATGGTTACTTGAGATATTGCCCTTCGTTTGTGCCTTTCGTTTACACGCAAACAAAGAATTCGCCTCTGAAAACAATTCTTTCTAAAAGCCAGAGTGGACATTTTGGAAAACTTTGTTTTCACATATACATGTAATCTGAGAAAAACTGAGTTTTAGGCAGCCAACGTTACAGTATGCGCCAAAACTTGCATTTGCACCAAAAGTGTGACCTGTTTACATTTTCATTTGGCTATTTTCGGGATTCTTATTGGCTAACGTGGGCTTCAGCTTCTCGTTACACTGTCACCTACACATTTGGCATGCTCTTGACGGCATATACGCGGGTTCTTGTAAACAAAAAATTTCTGAAAACAGACAGGTGTGCACAATGTTATTTTTGAAAATGGAGAGGGTGAAATGTCCATTTATGAAAATAGCCGGCCATGTGTAAACATAGGCTGGGGAAGGAAAATGGCTAATTGGGCCCAATTTGGACATTTTCACTTAGGGGTGTACTCACTTTTGTTGCCAGCGGTTTAGACCTTAATGGCTGTGTGTTGAGTTATTTTGAGGGCACAGCAAATTTACACTGTTATACAAGCTGTACACTCACTACTTTACATTGTAGCAAAGTGTCAAAAGTTATAACCAAACATTTTCAAAGATGTAAGGGGTGTACTCACTTTTCTGAGACACACACACACAGATTTATTTTTTCAGTCGGTCACATTGTTTAGGTCATTTCACTCTGATATATATACTGGTCATTCTCTAACCCACACAGATATTCAAACACGGTCACACTTCACCAAAGACATCCCACAGCCTTAAAAGTGTTTATTGGACTGTTGAAGAGAAAGGAGGATATTTGCTTTGCTTGATAAACTGTCAATGAGAAACCACCCTAAACACGTTGACGCAACTGTTGAGACACACTTAGTTACTAAGTAGATATTGGACTGTTGAACAGAAAAAGCACGCTATTCAATTTCTTAATATTTGAGCAGGGTCGCCTCGCCGAAGATGTGAACAGTGTACAAGCCTTCACAACATCTTCTGTAGTGATGGCTGAGAGAGACAGACATTACTTCAAGGACTGATGTGGTGGACTGATCGCATTAACATTCAGATTACCTTTCCCGGTCATGCGCCACGCATGAGACAAAGTGACAACTTAATGAGCAATGTAACCTCGAGGCTCGGCGAACCTTTGATTTGGTGACGGAGTTGCTCTGTTTAAGTCCGCTGGGCTAAAGTGCTGAGGCAAATTGAACTTCACGAGGCCCCCATTAAAATCGAGTCTTACAGAGTGGCGTTGGCCCTGTCAACATCACTGACTCATCTGAGCCCGTTTGTTTAGTTTTTGTTTTTTTGAAGATGTGTAGCATTTTTCTAGCTACACTGACATCTCCGGAGGCTATGCACGATGCTGACCCGGGCCATGATTGCGTTAGATTGGCTGAGATACTGACATATGCGAAACAGAGCCACTCTCCAGTCAAAAACTTTTCTCACTCGCACATCCCGGCTCTGGGCTGCTGTCTCACTGGGTTAAAGAAGGAAGTACAGAGCGGGACCAGACCAAGATGGCAAATATATAGATCTAGCAGGCTACGACCAGACTCGCCCCACCCAGTCCGGAAAACTATCCGGTGTTTCAAATATTCCATGCTCAGTCAAATTTCCTTAAACACAGAGACGGGAGATTTCTTTTAATGGGCCTTGCTGAGTCCCAGTCCATTAAAGCCTTGCCGGGACTGTCGCTGTACTAAATGCCTACTTTGTGCTTTAGTGTGACACACGCCAGTGAGTCTGGAAGCCCAGATTGGAGCGTGACAGAGTGAAACAATCGATTGTCATATATTATAGAATGGATGAATATCCCAAACTTAAAGAAAAGCAGAATAACACCTCTAGAACATTCCACCCCAAATCACTTCTATTGGTAGTCTGCCCACAATCACACTGGCTATATGAATAAAAAGGCAAATTGCAAGCTATATTATTATACCTAAAGCACACTGGATCAATTTAAGAGTTCATATCATACCATGTTAAAGTCATTTTAACTTGGTGGAGATTCTAGCTCAACGCTGTGTGAATCAGGTTGCTATGGCAAACCACAAGATGTCCTGCAAGTTTGATAACAATATAAGAAAAATGTGAGAAGCAAAAGAAGTTAAAGTAAGAAATTATATTAATCTACTGGTGCATTGTGTACTTTGGAGAAAGTTCATAAATTAGTCATGCATCCAATCCAATTAAAAATATTGATGGGCTGCATAGACAACCGTTTACTGAATTATTGGTATATTAATAAAAAATTCAATAAGATTGGAGCAATAAACCCATACACAAACTATAATAGTTTTCCAGCAAAATGCTGAAATTAGAGACTAATGAAGAGTGCCTTCAGAGACTACATTTTGTCAATGCCATGACAAGTCCCGTTTCCTTAATGTCATTTGGAAAAGACAAATCATTTTCAGGAATCACAAAATGGTAAAAAATGATAATAGGTTTTTACAATATTAAATTGTCATAACCTTTGCTTATTATTGAGTCCCGACATGCAAGCTACCATAGGAAGCTTTTCCCAGTAATATTAACTGTAGGAAACTTTAGGATTAAGTATCCTGAGTCTAGAAATACAACATAGATCTGTACAGTATGACCTTTTGCATCAATTCCACACACCCTTTTTTCCTACATGCAAGCACTAACACACTGTACATACACCTGCACCAATCTCTACATGTGTACATGCATATGGTTTGATAGGCATCATTGGTGTGGCCAGACTCACAGCTCTGCCAGTCTTAATGAGCCTAATGTTACTAGGGACCTTACCAGCCTTTGGCTCATCATCTCTCTTCACTGGCCGCCTTTCATATCTGCATATGGGTGGATTTGAAGCATGAACTATGAATGCACTGTATGATATGGCCAGATGCACAATATACAGTAGGGATCGACCAATATGGATTTTCTAGTGCCGATACTGATTTTTTTTCATCAGCCTTGGCCGATGACTACCGATTTTCTTGAGCCAATATTTGGAGCCGATACTGCTTTTGCTCCCTCAAATTACATCATAAAAATGACAAGTTGATAACAATTGTCACAAGTCTCAATTTAAAAAAATGTAAACAAATATAGTGTCTTTCCTAAGATAGGGAAATGTAAACAGCAATACTGAACAAAAAACAACTGAAAAAGAATTGTGCATAATATGCACATTTCCCCACTTCTTTACACCACACACCACTCACTGAAAGTTCTTAATACTCACAGTTTAGGAGCTGCAAGTTATAATGGAGGAAACAGAGACTGCCATGGTTTCAAATGTTCTACATAAAATAAAAAGAGCATGTAATTAATATGCCGCCTAATATACAAAGACAACACACTAGTAGGTCTAAACGAAAATGTAAAAGCTGCCAGATTTGTCAACCAAAGAACATAAATTAGCAGAGGAAAATACAGTTGATGTCAGATGCACATTAACCAACAAATTGTTTAAGCTTCTGTTCTAAACTGCATCAATGTTAAAAGGTATACATTTTCAACCAACTATAAAAACATAACTCTAAACATTTTAAAAGCTCTCCTAAAGTGGCGCAGCACTCTCATATTCCGCTGTGATTCGTGTGTCCCTTTGAGTGAGACAGACGCACGTGGACACACACACAAACTTCTGTTTGGTAGCTGACGCTGACTGATAAACTCAACCACTGTTGAACTGGATTGATGATAATAACGTCAGCAAATGGCTCTAAACATAAGTAAGTGCACTTATGTCTGGTACATGATAAACTTTAACCCAAACTAATATTCAACTACGTATAAAACACATCTCTCATCATTAAAGCTCTTCTTGGGGGGGGGCTGCGCTCTGATATCACTACGATGGCAACTCAACCCCGCTCCAAGTAGGGAGAGAGGTTGCTGAAAAAAACTCCCACAAATACCACAAAACGGAACCACAGAACAATGTCCCCATAATTTAATCATATGACCAGTATTCGTAACAGCTACCATATGCATACAGAGATAGCCTACAACTTAGCTATTTGCAGCTCCTACAATGGCAAGCAGTTTTATAAACGAGGCATTCGGCATTCGCATTTTTCATTTGGAACCGCAAAACTTGCTTAGCTATAGTTGCAAGCACATTTAGATCAATGTGTTTCCACTCTCAAAGTGTATGGCAATATTTCAGCTAAGTCAAAGATGCATTTGACTTAGCTGAAAGTCAAATGCAACTTACTGTTGTCATGAAGAGGAGGCTACATCACTCTGCTAGTGTGGGAGGGGCAGTACATGGTCTGCATGTGAACTGCAGCGTCTCTGGCAAAAACAGAGCTGCGTGTGGACGCCTGTCTGTAAATAACGCCGGGAAAATCTGCGAAAGCAGCAGCCGCGTATCGGCAGATGCCGATACACGTAAAACTGCTAATATCGGCCAGAAATATTGGCCGGCCGATAAAATCGGCCGATTCCTAATGTACAGTATCTCACAAAAGTGAGTACACTCCTCACATTTTTGTAAATATTTGATTATAACTTTTCATGTGACAACACCGAAGAAATGACACTTTGCTATAATGTAAAGTAGTGAGTGTACAGTTTGTATAACACTGTAAATTTGCTGTCCCCTCAATATCTCAAAACACAGCCATTAAGATCTAAATCGCTGTCAACAAAAGTGAGTATGTCCACATTGGGCCCAATTTCCCTCCCCGGTGTCATGTGACTTGTTAGTGTTAAAAGGTCCCAGGTGTGAATGGGGAGAAGGTGTGTTACTTTTGTGAGATACTGTATATAGTGTCCTTCTTAACTGTATATAGTGTCCTTCTTAACCAGGGAAAAAGGGAAACATGTAATGAATGTCCCACGTCAACATGAATTTCACAATTTGACATAGGCTAATAGTAGATTATTGATTGAGGGTTTACAATATAGGTGTACTTAATACTTTCTTTACTGTGGGGAAATAGAGGCGTGTTGTGCGCCGAGAAACACAGTCAGGTCATGGTAGAATGAACAAGTCTATGGCACTGTTGTACAACTCTAGTCTATTCTATTCTTGTCTTTAGTCTGACAATAAACAAACTTTATTTGTTCATACTAGATCCGGCAACTCCAAACTTCAAACTATAAATGACTGACTTGGTCCATGTTCTTTATTTTTCTGGGGACAGTCCAATTTCTTCTTTGGTGGCCTATCCCCAGCTACAACTTAGACAAAGCAGAGTTCCCGTCTTTGAGAAAATAAAATAGCTAAGCCACAGTTATTTCAAATATTAGACATTTTAATTAAAAACATTGGATGTATAAATGTGGTACATTCCTTGACTAAACTAGCATAATTCTACAGATTTTTTAAATCTAAGCCATGATATATTGTAGGCTAATAACTGGACTTCCATACTTTTACAGAGTTACAGCTACAACTTCACGCTAGCGACCCAAGTGTGAATTTCACAGATTTAATTACATATGTCTAAGTACAAATCTTCCATTCAGGTGGACTTTATTAAAGGAGCATGAAGCACCCCTCCATTCTTTAATTTACATCCAAACTAAATTGAGAGGCAGATGGACAAACAACTTCAATGTGTTATAAATGACTCCAAAAAATATTTATGAAACATCGGGATGTTTTCATCAATAAATGTATTGTTGGATTTAATTTATATTTCATAATTAGATTTGTGTATATCCGTAAAGAAATCTCCTGCATTGTATGGTATTATAGGCTAATGCTTAATCGAATTCCCATATTATTGTCTTATTAGCATGCTTTCTGTTAGCCTAGTAATCTAGACGCACCATAGCGGCAGCAAATATAATTTGCAGCTAGGGTCAGTCTAGCAACTCTCCGTTGGCTTGCTACCTGGAAAAACTAAATTCTGGTCAGGCCATTCACATTGTGTATAGAGTCGGTGGGCGGGCTTAACGTAATTACCGGAAAACATAGAAGATGGCTGCTGCTGTTGGCGAACAGTTGTCTTTCTATTTGGCTTTGGCCAAGACTCTGGACGACTTTGAGTTAAGCTTTTCTTTGAGAAAAAGACAAAGAACGGCACTGAAATCATTCTTACAAAAGGAAGATGTGTTCGTAGTTTTGCCGACCGGGATACTTAATTGCTCTGGTTGGTTGTAGCGCTGTCCTATTGCGTGCAGAGGGAATTTGAAAGACAGCCGTTTATCCCGCCCCTCGGATTGAGCCCTGCCAATGGTGAGTTCCCAGACCCAACATCTTGATGTGGGTTTGGCTTGTCAGGCTAGCTTTCTGTACCCAATGAGAATGTAGTATATCAACTTTTTTGTGTATTTGTCCTGTGTGTTACCCTGGAAATCCAGAGTTCTCGCGAGGGCACAATTTAAATTTGCTCAGCAAGTTACTCTGGCACCGAGTATTTCTGCTCATTAACTATGCCCTTGTAGCCAAGCTGCACCAATCACATCAGTGTATCTGATATAGGCGTGCCAGAGGCGTGTTAAACAGATGACGACAGCGCTGCAACCTTTAAATCATTAGTAAACATTGTAAGATCGCTATGGAAGAACACCAGTTGCTTAAAACGGATTTGGCCACTACAATGAACGAGTTAGACTTGGCTTTTTGTCTAAAAGAGGAACAGAAGACGACACCCTAATAGTTCCTTTTTTTTTTTTTTTTTAAAGGACGGCAAGAGTTTTATCTACCAGTTAGCTCCGCCATAGGGGCTTAGCGAAAAACCACTGGAGATAGGTCGTAGTGTTATCCAATTAGGTACAGTGAGATTTTCAAATGCATGCTTAGTGCCGCCCCGCTTGTTGGGTCATTTTCATTACTCGAACCCAGACCCTTATATCACACGGATTTGGGTCTGGATTTTTCCAGGCTACCTGTGTGAGGAGTTTGCATTAGAATTTAACAGGGGGAGGTAGGATACCAGGATATTCACCCTAAAATAGTCCTTGTTAATATATTATAGTTAATAATGAACAGCCTGACATATAATGAAAGTGTTAAATATATTAAAAGTCTAAAGATGCCTTCTGACTGACAGATGTAGTAGTGCTGGTCGGGAGAAGACCAGCTAAGTTGTTTGTCACAATGGCGCTCGGGCAGCTGGAGCACTCCTTCTAGGTGACTAAGTAGCCCGTCACACTGCGCCCACATAGGACGTCGCAGGCAAGTCCGCAGTAAGAATAGCCCTCTGGTATGTAAAAAAAATTTACTAAATAAAATGTTATACATAAAACATATCAAATGTAAAAAAAATAAGTGGGAAGTCCAGCTGATTCTGCTACTATAAAATATTCAGCAGCCTGAATGTCACAAATGTTTTCAGAAGGGGAAATCCAACATGGTGTTACAAAGAAACCTACGGTCATTGCAGCTGGGTCCTGGGTTCAGTTTGGTATGGCTTGACACTATGGTGTGTGGATGTTCTTCAGGAAATATTAGATCAGACAGACCTGCTGGTATAATGCCATTTAGGGGTTTATAGGCCAGGAGGAGAATTTTAAAGTAAATTATTTGAGGGGCAGGCAGCCAACAAAGATTAGCAAGGATGGGGTGTGATGTGGGCAGACTTATTTGCTTGTGTCAGGATTCTTGCAGAACTGTTTAGAATGAGCTGTAATTTTTAAATTGAGTTTGCAGTCAGACTCACAAATACTGCATTTCCGCAATGAATTCTGGAGAAAACCAAGGCTGGGATAGGTTTTCTGCATCAGAAGTTGTTAGAGAGAATCTTAAGCAAGAAATGTTCTTGAGGTAAACTTTTAACGTTCTGCTGACGTGATTAATATGGGCATTTAAATAAAAAAGCAAGTTGAAATGGCTGAAGGGAATAATGTGGCTGTCTAGAGCAGGACAGATGTTGCAGAGCTCAGAAATCCGCTGTCAGGTTTTTATTTAGCACTGCTTACATTTCGCTGCTGTTGTGTAAGAGAGAAGTTGTTATTCATCAAGGATTTTAAAATCCAAACAGTTGGACAATAATGGCTGACCGGATGTCATGGCAGGCTTTGTTTTATTATAGACATGTATGTCCTCTGGGTAGCAGAAGAATTTGAAATTTTGTTGTCTGACTACCTGGCCAAATGGGATCATTTATAGCAGCAAGAGGATGGGTCCAAGCACCGACCCTTGTGGGACACCACATATAAGTTAGCACCTGATCGTTATGCCATTGTGTTTGTGGTTAGCAGCACAAGGAGTTTCTTACAGTTCCCACAGATGGTCTCTTTACTTTGCATGTACCTGAAGACAGACTAGAAAGCCTAACAGAGAGGCTTAAGTTTGAAACACACCTCAATCGCATATGCGAATTAAACCAATGGTTGTGTCCAATCACACAAATTGTGCTTTCATAGTTCTAATCTTTCATAATGGCGGAAAAAGACGGGTTAGAGAGGGGTGATTTACAAAAAAAATTGGGGCAATCACTTTTGTAATGAGCCTTCACACATCACACATTCTTCAAAGAAAAAGAGCGGAGAGCGTCTTTCTGATCAATCACAGCACACTGTCTTCTAGGCGACACCGAAGGCAGGTAGGCAAGAAATGATGTGCATGACGTGACAAAAATAATATTAACCTTTGACACCCAAACCATCTAAAATACACAAAAGCGATTTTGCCTAGCCACACTTCTGCCTAGAGGTCTTAAGGGGTGTGTGAAGGTACAACTATGTTTCCAGGACTTTCTATGCAAACGGGAGGTTGGAAATATTATTATTATTTTTTATGTGTGTGTGTGTGTGTGTGTGTGTGTGTGTGTGTGTGTGTGTGTGTGTGTGTGTGTGTGTGTGTATATATATAGCTAGATCTCCATCTATCTCCATCTATCTATATCTATCTCCATCTATCTATATCTATCTCCATCTATCTATATCTATCTATATCTATCTATATCTATATCTATCTATATCTATCTATATCTATCTATATCTATCTATATCTATCTATATCTATCTATATCTATCTATATCTATCTATATCTATCTATTTCTATCTATATCTATTTATATCTATTTATATCTATTTATATCTCTATCTTTATCTATAAAAAATGTACCCAGTGTGTTTAAAGGATGTCTTTTTTTAACCAGTGTATTCACAATCATAGTGGTAACAAATTGGTTAAGATCAGATGACCATGTTTTAAACAGAGATTATGGATGAGGTGGCCCAATCTAGCCCAAACCAACCCAATAAAACCTCAGAACAGCACCCAGGCTATCTGGCCCAAACTAAACCAACAGCACTTCAGGATAACACCAAGATAATCTCACCCAAACCAACCCAACAACACTTTAGGACAGCACCTAGTCAATTTGCTACAAACTAACTGAACAACACCTCAGAAGAGCACTCCCAGACATCCTGCCACAAAAAAATTGTATTCATCCACTCCATAGAGGCAGACTTTCCAGCCAATGAGATTGATAGAAAACGGTCCGACAGACTCTGTGAAGATAGCCTTGCCATAACGACTTGTCGTCACAGGAAGATCTGGCTACCCAGAGAGGACAGTTTGTGGTCACTGTTCTCAGAGGTTGCTCGGTAGCTGCATTTCTCCAACATGGCAAATACTACTGGAAAGAGAGAGAGAAAGAGAGAAAGGAGAAAGAAAGGGAGAGAAAGAAAGAGTGAGAAAGAGAGCGCGAGAGAGTGATGGTAATGAAATTGTCAAGGAGCATCAGTAAAGTGGAGGAAAAAGGTCACAGTGTGATTAAATTGGCACTCCGCTCACACACTGACTAAATCCTCCATGTCATGTCACAGCCCCGACTACCAGCTTTAGAGCAGGATTTCCCAGTTCTGGTGCTGGCTCCCTAAAAGGCTGCACAGTTGGGTTTTTCTCCTAGCACTCACACAATTATTCAACTAATCAACCCTCCATCAAGCCTTTACATTGTGAGTCCAAGGGAATAAACTCAGCGGTGCACCACTAAGGGGCGCTAAGACCAGAATTGCTTTCGAGTCCTGCAGGAGCCTGAGGAGGTGCTCGGAGGACACACTAGAAAGACCTTTCTCTACAGTAGTGAACACCCCATGCCACCATTAACCCAAAAAATATTTGAATCGTGGCTGTTTTTGCCTTTGCGATTATAGCTTAACTCACAATTCATTCCCATAAGAGACCACACAAAAAAAGAGGATGATGAGTTACGAATAGGCATTTTTCCTGAGTGTATTAAGGAGCGAGTTTTGCTCAATGACGGAATGTATTGTATGTTGTAGGGTTTAGCATGGTTTTGTATTCGCTGCCAGCAATCAATTCTTCCTACAGTTCATCCAGGTCTCTAATGCACAGTAAACATTACCTGCTATTTGGCATTGACACAATGGCAGCCTGAGCCCAAGCTTAGCTTAATGACTAAAACAAAGACAAACAAAGAGGCTTCCACCTTTATCGGCTAATGAAGAGCCCATTTGGAACATTAGCACACTGTGTGCACGCCGCGATAGCAAACAATTTGAGATGACGAGCCCATGACAGACACAGAGCACTTTGATGTGAGAATCAGTGCAGGGATTAAAGAGCATGCTTCTGGACTACTCTCCGTGATGATATGCTCTCAGTGAGAGAGGAAGGAAATGGAGAGAAAAGAGCGATAGAAGAGAGTGATGGAGAGAAAAGAGGTGTACCAGTGTACAGAATAAAGAATTTAGGGACTTGGGACCAGTGTTCTTAACTGGGATGGAGCTACTAAAGTATCCTTCATTAGACACAGGGCAGCATGGTGGCATAGTGTTTAGGGCATCTGACTGTTTCTCAGTTGTCCAATCTCTTTATTGTCCAATCTCGCACTGACCCTGCCTTGTCGGCAGCTCTGCACCTCCTTGGACAGACGTGGGATGACGAGGGGCACGAACATGGTTCATTTAACCACTACTGAGTCGGGCCGAATGTTTTCGCACTGTTCACCAAACACGGAAGCCTTTAGTCAGATCATGTACAGGATGATTATGTTCACAGACTATACCTACGCAAATTAATTCAGGCGCACAATCTGCACACAAAGAGTCGCTGGAGAGCGACTTGGCAAGGTAGATAAACTTACTAAACTAAACTTATCCATCCCAAATCCCAGGCAGCGCTATGCCAATATCCGCTGCGTCATGCTGGGAGGTTCCAGGCAAAGTGGAAGAATCCATAATCAGTCTGGAACTGCTGACTATCATGACTCTTATACTGCAAGGCAGCAACTTTCCCCACCATGCCACATGGATAGCCCTTACAAAAACACAAGTTTGACCACCCTGGCAACAGTTTTGAATGTACAGACAAAACATTTGCAAAAATTTTCCATGCATTTTACACAACCGGAATTCCGAGCGCTGCTGACGCCATTCAACTTGGGGGAGGGGATTTGTTTATGCAGATCGAAGTCCAGATAGTGTGAACTGAATCAATGCAGAGAAAAACAATGAGTCTCCCCAGACATAATGTTCTCCGCCTGCATCGTCCACGTTAACACTGGAAATAATTATGGAAGAGCAAGAGGTGTGAGACAGAAAGACAGAGACAGGGAAAATTAAGAAAAATCTGAGCTGTGAGGAGACACATGACTACGGGTGATGGTGAAGCCTCTACATAACGAACTCAGCCAGCAGGCCTTCAGACCTTTACAAGCCATCACCCCCAGCCTGGACCAACACTGCCACCCGGAGGACTGTCTGCACACATGCCGCTTCATTTGAATACCCCTGTGCCAATACACAATGCATCTTCAACTCAGTGTTCAACTCAAATTCAGCTACTTTTCAGGCGGCCTGAACCTCCCTGAACCTAATTACCTTTGAAGTTGCTGCGTCTTTTCTTCATGCAAATGCCAGTAGGAAAATTACAATGTAAGTCACAGGAGGAGAGAGGAGGCAAGAATGCTACTTTGAGGGCAAAGGTCGACATCTGATGGGAATGGAAATTGTATAGCTTAGAGTTGTGCAGATAAGTTTGCATACCCTGGCAGAAATTGTGAAATGTCAGCATTGATTTTGACAATCTGACTGTTCATGCATAAAAAGACTTTTGTATGGATAGTGCTCATTTGAAACCATTAATTACCACACAGTTGTTTGGCTCCTTTGTAAACCACACTGATCAGAAATCACCTTAATAGCCCTTATCAAAAGTTTAAATACCCTTGAATGTTTGGCCTTGTTTAAGACACACAAGGTGAGACACACAGGTTAAAATGGCAAAAGACCTGCATGATAAGGTACTGGAACTGCATAAAATTGGGAATGGGTATAAAAAGATATCCAAAGCCTTGCAAATGCCAGTCGGTTTTGTTCAATCCCCTACTAAGAAGTGAATAATTCAGGTCAGCAAACCAAGAAAGACCTCAGCCAAAACTGTCAGAAGAATTGTTTGGGATATAAAGAAAAACCCTCGGGAGATATACAGGCTGCTCTGGAAAAAGACAGTGTGGTTGTTTCAAGGAGCACAATACAACAATACTTGAACAAAAATGAGCTGCATGGTCAAGTTGCCAGAAATAAGCCTTTACTGCACCAGTGCCAAGAAAAAGCTGGTTACATTATCCCCAACATCACCTTGACACGCCTCACAGCTTCTGCTGACAGACTGTAATTTGGAGTGACGAGACCAAAATAGAGTTTTATGGTCACAAGACGGGTCAAAAAGGCCTATAGTGAAAAGAATACCATCCGCATGGTGGTGGCTCACTAATGTTTTGGGGGTGTGTGAGCTCTAAAGGCACAAGGAACCTTGTGAAAAATGTATTGGACAATGCTGGGAAACAATTTGCATTCTTCTGCATGAAAGGTGATGCTCTTAGACATACCAGCACAACAATGACGCTAAGCACAAGCCAGCAGCACAGAGCCCTGTAATGCTCTGCTGGTTTGCTTCTAAAGCTAAGCAGGGTCGGGCCTGGTTAGTCCCTGGATGGGAGACCAGTGCTGCTGGAAGTGGTGTTGGAGGGCCAGTAGGGGGCACTCTTCCCTCTGGTCTAAAGATCAATCCCAATGCCCCAGGGCAGTGATGGGGACATCTGCCCTGCGTAGGGTGCCATCCTTCGTATTGGACGTTAAAAAGCGGGTTTCCTGACTCTCTGTGGTCATTAAAAATCCCATGGCACTTATCGTAAGAGTAGGGGTGTTAACCCCGGTGTCATGGCCAAATTCCCAACCAGGCCTCACCTCAAATCACGGCCACCCTCCTTCCTAACTGGCATATACAACTGCTCATCTCTCCAACTGATAGCTGATGTGTGGTGAGTGTTTTGGCGCAAAATGGCTGCCGTGCATCACCCAGGTGGGTGCTACACATTAGCGGTGGATGAGGTGGGCTTTCCCCCTCACTGTGTAATGCGCTTTGGGTTCTTGAAAAGCGCTATATAAGCTGAACGAATTATAAGGACAAGTTGACCCTCCAGTGGTTACATCAAAAGAAGGTGAAGGTTCTGGAGTGGCCATCTCAGTCTCCTGACCTTAATTTCATCGAGCCCCTCTGGGTAGATCTCAAACGTGCAGTTCATGCAAGACGACCAAAGAATTTGCATGACCTGGAGGAAAGACGAATGGCAGCTATACCACCTGCAAGAATTCATGGCCTCATAGACAACTATCACAAATGGCTGCACACTGTCATTGATGCTAAAGGGGGCAATACACCGTATTGAGAACTGAGAGTGTCCAGACTTTTGAACAGGGGTCATTTCATTATTTTCTATGTTTTGTTTCATGATTGTGCCACTCTGTTATGAGCTACAGTTGAATATGACTCCCATGAGAAATAAACAAAACATGTTTTGCCTGCTCACTCATTTTTTCTTTCATGATTTCTGCTATTCAAAGCACAACTATACATGCGGTCACAAGGTGTGATCTGAGCCTCCGTATTCGATATCCCAATTCATCAACTGAAATAAAGACTTCTGAAAAGATGAACTGTGGTGTACTGAAAGATTATGCCAATAGGTTTCAGTTTAATAAAGCAAGAGATGTCCCAGAATTGGCCCGGTCCGTGGCTTTGCAGAGGTATGACGTGGAGCATCGGTGCTTCGGTGAGGAGATGAATGCAGACAGACGGGACAGCCGGGCTCAGTGGGCCTGACATTGCTGCTCACAATCAGGGTTGAGGTGATGCCTGAGCATAACGGATGTTCCCACATGGGGAGTGACAGTGCCGAAGAGGGGACAGACACCGGCGTGGGAAGCAGCTTGCTACACTAGCTCAATGAGGCAAGAACACCGTCAATTTCTTGTCTTAACACTCCTCCGGCTTCAAGAACGGAAACACATCCAATTTATCTCTCTGTCGCCGTCTGCTTGTCTCCAAAATGTCCCAGACTAACATGAACATGAAATGAAAAGTCTGGAAAAGTCTGTTTTTAAACATGTTTTTGAAGACTTGTGGTTAGGTTTAGGGGTTAGGGTAAAGTTTCGACTTTCAGGGATAAGCTTAATAGTTTGGTTGAGGTTTGAGTTCAATCATGGAGGGGCCAGCCACAAGTACACAAATATTTTAGAACACCCTGGGATTTATGTATTTTTAAAGAAAGTATTTTTAAAGAAATTATAATAATATTGATTAAATATACACTGATCAGCCATAAGCTTATGACCACCTGCCTAATATTGTGTAGGCCCCACTTTTGCCATCAAAACAGCCCTAAACTCCACTGTGTTCTGACACATTTCTATCAGAACCAGCATTAACTTTTTCAACATTTTGATCTGTTGGATCGGACCACATAGGCCAGCCTTCACTCCCAATGTGCATCAATGAGCATTGGCCATCCATGACCCTGTCGCTGGTTCACCACTATTCCTTCCTTGGACCACTTTTGACAGGTACTGACCACTGCAGACCGGGAACACCCCACAAGAGCTGCAGTTTTGGAGATGCTCTTCAAAAATGAAAACTTCACATGGTGAAATTGACTTTCTGGGCTGTACACATCTTTAAAAACTACAAACTCACCTCAATACAAATATGTTTGAATCACTCAGATATCTTTATCACAACTAAAGTTGCATCATTTTAAAGTTGATAAGGGAGAAAGATTCCATACAGTTTAATACTAATTTGATTGTGAGGGAAGCACCAACACTCAGCTCGACTGTTTCAAACAGATTGACAATCTATTAACTATATTTAACCATTATCTGTATATATTGGTCATATTCAATTAAAACTACTATAACAAGTCATTAAAAAAACTATATTTAAATAAATTGAAAGTGTCCTTTGCAATTATCAAACATATTTTAAAAACCTAAAGAGGATAAAATATTTCTTCAGTTTCAAGACAAGATAACTAACCGATCCTGTAACTAGCCAACTGTTTCTTTACCAAGGCGTTAAAATGGCATATCACATCATAGACCAAATGCACACACCTTTGAGTGGATGGCTGTTGACATAGAAGCATATAAGTGTAGGTGGCTTGTCTTAATACAAACAACCTAATTCACTCCAATGACACATGTATAGCCTATAACTTTAATGTAATGTTATGATAGTAGTTCAGCAGGTTTAGTACAGTTGTGTGCTACCGGAAATGTTTTATCCTTTGGCGATGCTCTGCATATCTATCCGATGTGGAGTTGGGCTGTGAACCTATTTGAAATAGTCCACTTGTGTAATAATCTATTTCAATTTAGCTAAATCAGCTGTGGGCAACAGTGACCATATTAATGACAATAAAACTATCAACAAGCCAATATTTTGCTATCTATTAGGCTGTCTGCTTGACTAAATTTCAAGTTCAACCAGGAGCGCAAAGAATGTGAGGAGACCCCCTCTCTTGTTACTGTCATAGTCAGAGCCTCTCGCTTCCAATAAAGATGGATACAAGTTACAGGATATACATTGCTTCTTAAAATATAATCATATCTGATATTTTTGCATTTGTTTATATATTTTGATCCAAGCCTATTTTCTTTACTTTCCAACGGATCGGCACTTCACAGCATGGGCAAAACCCTCTTCTAGAAATGGGACTGGACTTTGCTGTGGCATATTTGGAAAGGAAATCCTTTCTTTCATAATCACAATGTGAATGTAAATGCCAGTTTAACTACGAGGCTATATTATAACTTCATAGCAAGTTATATTTAAGTTTAACACAGCCTGAATTCAGTGATCAGTTGTGTGTCTGCTGCAGCACTCAAAAGAGCAGGCGACGTAACTAGGCTTACGATTGGACATGGTTTGAAATTCTTGCTAGCTAGCATGTCCAAAAACCATTGAAATTAAAGGTACAATATGTAGTTTTCCAAAACAATAACAAAAGACAAACAAAAAAGCATATATATATATATTTCTTAGTTGTGTACTTACATTATCCTAAATGTTTCCACCAACTTTCAAAACCAGATAAATTTGTAATATAATTCGAAGACACGGGACGTTTCATTTTGTCTTCCATCAATGGCGTCATATAACCTTTGACTGCAGGAGTTGTTCTAAGTTCCAGGGAACCGCCAAACCTAACGTGAATAAAGTTATAATATTTTTAACAATACATTACTTTGTCAGTTAACATTTTTTCTGATGGAGACGATAGATTGGATGGTTGTCATTGACAATGATAACAAAACCCATGATCCCACGCTACTTCCCAAAGTCATCCAAGAACATCTTTTGCTATTGTTTTGATTGAGAGACCCCTAGTGGGCAAAAACTACATATTGTACGTTTAACTGTTTTTCATAAGTAATCGTTGTTTTTTGTACATTACAATGAAATTTAGGGTGTAAACTATACAAAACATTAAACATCTAAATTGACAGAAAACCAATTTTCCATTTTTTTTGGCTAATAGCCAACAATGGGTGGGCACGACATTGACGGTTTCTTGCAGACTGCCACACATACAGAATAACCCACCCCCTGACAGGTCTTATGAGAAATAGCTTATCAGTGTTACTGACATTGCCTTTCAGATGTCATAATGCTATGGCTAATCTGTTCTATATCCAATACAACATCACAAATATTGCAAATGTCTTTCCCTGCTGGAAATAACTGATTCATAATTAATAATTCATATACTGTACAATGGCAAAACCAAATTTTCAGCAGCCATTAGTTCAGTGTCCTAATGAAACTTTTAGCTCATCTATAATTAATCATGTTTTGACTAACATTTCTGATCAACTTAAAGCCTCCTTGGTGAAGGTATCAATCTGAAAACATTTAACTGGTAGTGTACATGGGTGTGTGTGTGTGTGTGTGTGTGTGTGTGTGTGTGTGTGTGAGTGTGTATAAACGTCACTATAAGTCAGCAGGTGTGAATGCAGCTGGGGCACCGCCTACGGCACAGACTGATGTCAAATAGTGAAAAATCTAATCAAACGCCTCAGCCTCACTCTCACGCAAGCCTGCATGGTTAAATCCGATTCTAGGAGGGATCCCTTTGACTCTGGGAGCAGTCACCATATTATGACAGTGGGCTCTGCACTGTCTGCGGGAGCGAGGAATGCAATCAAATAGCTCCGGATGAATTAGTCACGCTTCTGGGGCCAGTGCTCTAACGATCACACACTCCCACACCGCTCCGTCAGTCTCTGGTGAAGCAGCAGCTCTCTCTCTCTCTCTCTCTCTCTCTCTCT